>JAQZBX010035366.1:0-24582 GCA_029593785.1 Cabassous unicinctus
TTTTTTTTTTTTTTTTTTTTTTTGTCTTTTGACATTTTCAATAATGTTAATAATAACAGGAAAAATTTTCTATATTACATAGAGATAGGAGAAGGTAGACTAATAAACATTGTTGGATTTGTTTTCTTCTTTAAATAGGAAGTTTTCCCCTCCTTTAGCTTAGAAATAATATACATTGTCTTAAAACAACAATATGTTTAATTAGTAACAAAGTATTGTTTTGATATGGTGCAAATGTGCCAATCAGGGACAATGGGCATACATTTGAAATATCTAACTACAAAGCACAGAAGTGTGCATGTGTGTGTGTATAAATACATATATGAGAGTTAACCATTCAATGTAAAACATTACTTATCATCAAAGTGTTATCTTCTGACATCGCACTGGGATAGAACTATACAGTAAATAATGAATTGTGGGATGCAGCCAGGCTTGCAGAAAATAACTATTTGAGGGATGGTGCATGAACAGAAAGCTGTAATTTTGACAGGTGGCAAGGTGTCGTGTCACCAAGCCTTTCTAAAGCCTCATATCTCATACCTATTGATTAATGGCTCTAATTAAGGAATGAAATCAAGCATGTGAAGACAGGGGATCGCTTTAGGTCCTTGTTTGGTAGTTTTCTCTTCCTGGCACACAACTCATCCATCTAAATATCACTGTTCTTTCATTTATTACTGCTGTGTGGTACCACAAAAACAGTAGAAGGGGTACATTCTGATCTTGTCCTGATCATACAAAAATGTGATTTGGCAAAACCTGAAGTAAGAGAACATTCCGGAACATCATTTGAATGCGCATCACTGTGCAAGAACAGTGAACTTGCAAATGTTTTGTTGGGGATGTGGCACATGTTCAATTGCCTTTGAAAATAAGCTATCATATTAGTTTACATTCTTGGACTTGATCTTGCAAAATTCTTACTTTCAAAGCTCTCAAATCTACTAGCTTAATTTCAAATCCTTTGTTAGGATGATGACAAAGCCCCTTTAAGTATGGCAGGTGGCATTTGGGTAACTGAGAAGCAAAATATAATAGGTTTATTAATGAATTTTAAAGAATATCAGTTATGCCAAAACTATATTCTCCCACACAGCTTACTAACAAGATCCCAAATCTGACATTGTGCTACACAGCTAAACAAGTCCCAGAGGAAATGCCTGCTCCTTTGGCCCTGCATTAAAATGTTGACTCTTGGGCAGATAGTCGGCTTAGGCTAGTTGGAGAGAGCCACCAGCTGGAGCCTGCAGTATACATGGTGAAATAGTATCTTTTCTTTGAAAACTATAAGATAAAGCTGTGTTCTGATTACATATCCCAATCTCCAAGGAAATGTTATCATTTCTTTTAAAATGTTATATATAATGTCATTGATGATGAAATAAATATTTCATATAAATTAAAGATAAACTTCTAGTTCCAAAGAGGTGAATATCAATGTTGCACACGTTTTGAATCATGCATTATGTGGACTGAAGCATCCAACACGGATACAATGAAGCTAATTCTGATTATTAACAAGAGGATGTTTTATGTGGAATATTTAAATATTTTACTCATTTACTACTTCACTTTGGTTTCTTATAACACACAGGCTTAAGACTTGTTTTGTTCCAAACAAAACACTTATTTAACTAAATGTCTAACTAGTTTTAAAGAAAGAAAACATGCAAATTAAAACAATTTCAAATGCTTCATTTTGTTTATCCTAAACTATATGTTAAAATTTTTTGACAAAACCTAGTTTAAAATATATTAGAAACCTCTAAAAACTGAATTTAAGAATGTATATGGTCAACTTTTTAAAAGTGAGATAAATCTTCCTTGTATTAAATAACATATTTAAGTTGCATCAAAGTTAAATTAGGGAAACTTTTAAAAATACAGATTTCTGAAATTATTGGGGTATATCATATACTTGTATTTCCTTTACTTAGAATTTTTAAAATGGAAAATGACTATAATGGAGACGTTTTATTTTTCTCATGAAATATTGAATTTTAGGGTAGGTAATGAAATTATTAGATACAAGATTTGTGTTTTCTACAGTATATAGGTGACTGGCGAAATATAAATATCATGTTAAAAACTTAAGATATTTTTATTTTCTTTCCACATATTTTTCAATTAACTTGCTTATACTGTTTTTGGTTTATTAATTTTGCACACTATCTTATCTCTTTATTTTACTTTAAGAATTTTTAAGACAGAAATAGTGATAAAATCATTGCTTACTGAAGCAAGTAGACATTGAATCCAGCTATGCACATTAGAAAGATGTTACACACTGCATACTTTTAATAATGATCATTTAGAAGATAATTTTAGCATCCACACAAGGGAAAATGGATTTTTGATGAGTTCTTATATGACCATATGTGGTATTAGTCAGTGTGAGGTATTGCTAGCAAGCTCATTGCTTTCAAAAATCAAAGTTAAATGGTTCATCTATCATCAGAATTTGTGTCTGGGCGACTTGTCTGAACATCAGTATGATTTATGGTTTGAATTGGAGGAGTCAACCATGCATGTTTCTTAGTTTATCGTTTTATGCTGTCTTCAATTAAATGTCTATAAACACAGTGATGGCTTTATGACATTGTCCATCAATAAATACTATCAGATTTTGCATGAGAATATATAATTTTCAGAAATATAATGACCTTTTGACTTCTCTGTGCCCTGTTGTTCTTATTATGTATATATCGACATAGCATTTGTTTATAGAAAAATTATCTTACCCCATTTAAGTCACATGAATCAATTGATTTTATAGACTAAATTATTGTTTAAAACTTTTTAAAACAGATAATTATCAAATTATGATAATAACTGAAGCTGAATTTACAGCTCTCTGTTTTGTACACCTCATAAATGCTTTTATAGGAATGCTAAAAGGCAAAAAAAAGAACGTATCTGGATATTTTCTATTCAATATTTGATTGTTTTATACAATCAAAAGAGTTTAAGAAGGTTTTTGCTAAGAGAAAATAATGTATATGATAAAATTAAATTAAATTATTCCACGTAAAAGATGAATCCTAGAAAATTGTGTGTTTTCATTTTCTTCAAGACATTGAATAATGATACTTTCAGTCTTCATATTTATGAATGTGGTGTATAGTATTCACACTGGCAACTAGTGAAGGTTGAATCATTTTCGGTGTGACTCTGCCCTGATATTGCTGTTGACAGCTATGCATTGCAAAAAGGAATTAGTATTCTAGTTCTTAAAGATGTCTTTTCAGTATATTTTTTTGTGAAAAAATCACAACTTGAAGGTTTTTATGTAACAAATCAACTGCATGCGGTTTAAGCATTGAAGAAAAAAATGAGACAAACAAGGTAGACTTAGCTATAAATTTAAACAAAAATTCCTTAGTGTGCACATAAAGGTTGCATGTATATGGTATTCTTCTGGCATTGAACAAATTCTCAGTCTCTTTTCCATCATATAACTAAGAATGGAGCATATGCAGCAGGTATTTGAGGCACCAATCGACATTTATCAGGGTGAACATTCCAGTATTGGGAGAGCATGAAGACCCACGGACAGCCACCAATTGAATTGCATATGTTATCATACATTTTGAAAAACACATTTTATTTCTCTACTATAAATTAACAGGGGTTGAATTTATGCATAAATTGTCTGGATATTGAAGCCAAAATGACCTTTGACTTCAATTATCAAGATAATTCAAGCAAGCAAAAATTATGTGTCGGAATGGAAATAGTAGATACCATTCTGAATATTCAAAAATACATGGCTACTTAGAAGAAAAAACATTTTGCGTGCTTTAAATTATGCATTATCAGAAAATATAAATAGTTATAAAATTGTCAATGGCAATTATAGTACAGTTCTGAATTAAGTATAGTTCTGAATACTTAAATATTGTTCATTTTGTGATTGCAGTAAGATTGGTTTACTACCTCCTCTTTAATGCATTTGTGTTCATCAGATTCTAAAGCAGTCTGCAGACATATCCTGGGAAGCAAAGATTTCTTGGATATTTTTTCAATTTGAAGCTCTGATTTTGATTATGTCTCCAGGAAAATGTTACCGATATTAAAGACAGGACTATTTTTAAGAGCTGATTTTCTAGCCTGAGCTTTAGGTTCTCAATTCAATATTTATCACAGTGTGGCCTGTGGATAAATTCTGTAGGGAGGAATTGTTGTGGGAGAATTTTGCGTTTTTGTTTTTATAATAATCTAAGAACCATTGCAAATATAAATTTATTATTTTTCAGAAAACCTAACTGAAATTTCTTCACTGAAAAAGTTTTTGATTTCTTGTCTATGTTCCTCAAACTTCACTCTGCCTAATTTTACTCAGAGCTAGAATATTTTCCCCCCTTAAAAGTGGAACAAGCATATCTTCATTTGAAAAACAGTGGTCTAAATAGGGGTTTATTCTTTTAACAATGTATTTTAAAATGTGTGTGTCTTAATATATAAGTAAACCTGGAAGTGAAACATTTAAAATAGTCATTCTAATTCTTAATCGTGAATTTTCCAAATGTCCAAGTTTCACTCAAGGTTTAATGGGCACTTAAATATTGTATTTTGAAAGAAATATTTGTCGTGTTTATGGGAAATAAGCTCTTGGCTTTTGGGGACCATGATATCAAACATCAAGTGCCATCCCTTTATTTTCAGAATAACATTTTTTCCAATAATACAGAATCATTGTGGAACAGTTGAAAAATTTCAAAATGTATGTATAAAAAAAAATTTTAAAATTACCTTAAAACCAGCACAGTGTGTGTGTGTGTATAAGTGTGTGCATGTGTATAGTGTGAACAGCCAAGACACTTTTCTTTATAAAGTTTATATGATATTTTTTCTTGACATTATATCACATATATCACATACTATTCCTGTCATGCAAAGTCTTTCATAAAAATCACTTTAAATATTTCTTCACATTCTATATATAATTTAATCATTAGTAGTTAATTGAATTGTAATTATTATGAATTTATGTTGTTTCCATTTTAATATTGTAAGCAAAGCTTTGAATAAACATCTTTATAAATAGCTCTCTATTTTAATTTTATTATTTTTCCATTTACTTACTCAGGAAAATATGCATTTATGATAGTCATGTAATCATACTATGAAAACCTGATCTCACACACACACACACACACACATGCACACAGACATTTTAATTGAAAACTTTATTTTTGTAAAATATCATTGCTGAGTTTTTAAAAGTATATTGAGATGTTGCCAGGACCCAATAAAATGCTCTCTCAATATTTAAAATCCCTGCAAAAGAACTAATTTGAATGCATCATAATATCAAACTTTTAACTATTTTTAGCCATCGTTGCATCATCTAAATTTTACCTGAGAAAAATTACTTTATTTTAATATATTTGTCCTCCCCCTCTGCCTATTCTCATTAGATGCTATTTGGGGCTTAAGATGCTTTGTATGTATTACTACATTAGGACACTACCATCCCTGCTGAAGAATCCCTCTTTATGGAGACTTGAACTTGGGCAAAGAGGCTTCAGATTGTAACTTTGAATCAACATATAAATGCTACATGAAGTACGAGCCATGTCATACTTTCAGAAGTTTAAACAAATAAAATCCATTATACATTTTGTTGTATTTAAATCTATTTTTCTTAGTGACGATCTAAAGGGAAATATTTCCTCTATTAAAACACATGTGAGATCTTTTAGAAGTTAAGTTAAAAATTAGTACCCAATGCCAAGTTTTTCTAAAATGATCTCGTTGCTGAAGAAATCAGGCAGAGTCACAATTTGAAACCACATTTAGTTTTGAACAAAGTAGCTGTTAAATAATAAATTTTTTGCATAAATTCTGAGCTAAGGGTGACATTTCCATATGTGAAAATGTCATGTGTGAAATTTCATACGTGAAAATGTAGATATGAGGTATGATACTTCAAAGACTGACTTTTTCATATACCCATTTATCCCAAATATAATGTTCAGGTGAAATTTTTGATGAAATGAGTTTTTTAATTAAAAATTTACATAAATGCACAAACTAGTGATAAAAATCCTTAAGTAGCAATTACTTCCAACTTTCAAGAATTTAAGTGGATTTTTGCTAAAATATGTGGCCTATATTAAAACTATTTAAAAAATAGAATGAATACTAAAAATAATGCTGTTTTTATAGCTTCATGAGGGGTCTACTCTCCCATGAAAAGCATTCTGAAAAAATTGCTTTTATGGTTTTTGTTTTATGTTTGTCTGTATGTGTGTGTGTGTTAAGCCTCGGAGAGTAGAGCTGCAATGTGTCTGCTCAGCTATATTGATCACTTTATTAAAAGTCAGTTGTTTCTCCAACTTGCCTCCAGTCTCTTCATGACTTTTATATCAAGCACCGAATTTAAATGTGCATTTCTGTGTTGAAATTTTAATATGCAATGATATTGTAGTTGATTCAGCCATAGGGAATGCATAAAACAACATGAAAATTATATGATCACAGAGGCAGAACCAAACCCTTAGGAGAGACAATTGTTTTAGAAAGGTTAGCCATGTTCTTTTACTTTTTAGCCTCAGATTTGTAGTGCACAGTTTCCCATTGTTTCTCAAGAAAAAAAAAGACATAATTTTTTTAGCATGTAATGCTCACATTCTTCTTTCTTTAGTGTAAAAATAGATCAGTTCTGGGATGGTGGTTCTATTTTTCCTGGTTCTCGGTAGGGCTTGGTGAAATAAAAGGGACCTGTCTCAATATGGTTTTGTTGCCTTTGTTTTGGGGATTGGTGCTTTCCTTTTTGCCATTTATTTTCAAGGAAAAATATGTATATTTCCCAAGTCATGATGTACTGACAATAAGAACACATTTGGAAATAGGCACAAATGAAAAGCTCTGTGTGGTTTATGAGGAGTATTCTTTAAAAGTCTTATGGTATCCTGTACCTGTAATGGATTGGCCACATTTAAATAATGGATATATTCAGCATCCTTATCTATTGAAGATTAAATAAATGACGATAAGAGAATAAAATGGAAAATTATGTTTCTTGGGTATAGGTATAATCAGAAAAATAAGCATTTTGTATAATTACTCAATGTTCTTGCAGTGTCCTTTTTGCCTTATGTGTTAAGGGGCCCTTTAGTTCTGGACCTGAATCTGTGGCATCCAAATGTGACCAGTATTGTATAACAGAAGTGAGAGTCCTAGTAAATTCTATATATCTGTATGTGTCTCTATTAATTCAGCCCACCTGAGACCCATTGGATTATAAAAGTGATTGAAATGTAATGGTATTTGTGATGGTTAGGCTAATGTATCAACTCGGCCAGGTAACAGTGCCCAGTTGTCTAGTCAAGCAGGCACTGGGCTAATTGTAATACAAGGGCATTTCATGGATTTTACTCATCAGTGAATTGATTGCATAGATGGCTGGTTACATGTACAATCAACTAAGGAGATTGCCATCAGCAATGAGTGATGTCTCATCCAATCAGTTGAAGGCCTTAAAAGGGGAAGTGATTTCTGCATTCGGAGAGAGAATTCCCATCTCTACCTCAGACAGCCAGCGTCTCCTGAGAACTCATCAAGGACCTTCATTGGAGGCCCTGGTTTGCAGCTTGCCCTGCAGAATTCGGACTTGTGCATCCCCACAGTCATGTGAGAGAATTTTATAAAAATCTCATACTATTTACAGATTTCTCCTGTCAGTTCTGTTTTCCTAGAGAACCCTGACTAATATGTTAGGTAATTGTCCCAGACACTTAGTACAATTTGAAGAGATGTTTCTGATCTGATGCAGTTCCTAGAATATTTTTTATTCTTGTATCCATTTTCAATTCAGGATTCCTCTTCTGTACTTTGGTCCCAATGTTTGTATTTTCCTTTTTTCTCTTTTCCTCTTAAAGCACTTTGGCTACAATTCAATAAACCAGTGTCACAAATGTTATTCAAATTTTTTTATTTTAGGAATCTCTGCCCTATCTACCTTTATAGGGCCTAATTCTTCTATCACAGCCCATATTTGGATAATATGTATTAACATGAATATGTAAAGAATATTTTTCTTTTATATATCATTATTTTGACATATATTGGTATGCTCTTTTCTATTATAAATAGATTTCTGTTTGTTAAAGATAGATACATAGTTCTCTGTAGAAGTATACAGCTGTCCTACTTTTACTAGGCTGTAACTTTCATTCAGGCAGGGATTCTTGTCTTTTTTATTTATTGACATACCACAAGCATCTAGAATAGTTTCTGGCTTATGTGTTAGATAATAAATATTTTTTGACTGACTCAGTGTTCTAATAAGCAAATACATATGTTTATAATTTTCTGCATATATTCTATCCCTATGTAAATAGAAGAGTACATATAGTGAAATGTGAATAAACCAGTTTTGAAAAAAATAGCAACTGTGTAAAAACCAAAAGATCTAACATATCATTACTTATCATTGAAAAGATTAACCACATAGAAATGGTATATTGAAAGATATTGTATTATCCAAGAATTCTGAGTTAAACTAATTGCATTTCTTGAAAGAGGAAAGCAATGCAGGATCTATTAATTATAATGAAATGTTAATGAGTTATAATAAAATACATAGTAATCAAAGGCATGCCATCATCTATCACCTTTGGACACTGAGGCAGGGAAGACAGAATACAAAGATGGGTAAGAGATGGAAAGAAGATGAAGTCTATATTTCTAAAATGTTATACTTCATATAGCCCAGATTCTCCTCAATGTTGCCAGTCTCAACAAGACTGATTGGTTAAGAACTCTCTGAAGATCATAGGGCTTTCAGTTGTATATTATGTAATGTGTTCCTAGGAAAAATGTCAGACTCATATGGGATGAATAAGAATTAGTACTGATTGATTTTACTTTGGTATTTTAAAAAATATAATAGAATAAAATTAGGACTATAATAATGCAATGGAACAACATTGTGTGATAATACAAATGTCTGTATTAAACAAACTCTTTTACATTAAAATTATTTTTTACATTAAAAATTATCTTAATTTGGGTCAAAGAGTAAGTCAAATTTTACTTACAATAATTTAGGTACTAACAAACATGTTGGTAAAATTAAGCTGTACTCAGTATCAAGTTCTTCGGCTTAATTTTTATTATTAGAGAAGGGAAATAAAAATAAACGATTTAAATATTTAATTCTAATAACAGTAAATGAAACATAATCAGCCTTAAATGAGGAAAAATTAAAAATAAAATAGCAAAATTAATATATTAGGTAAGATATACATCATTGTGCTTAATCAAAAACTGTTGTGAAAAGTCAACTAAAATAATATCACATTATAATCTAATGAAGAAAAAATAGAGAAATCATGTATAAAACAAATGAAGGAGAACAATGTTAGTAGCACAGATACAAAAGACAAACGAATGTATTTGATAGCTGGATAGAATAGATAATTTGCAAAAGATATAAATTACCAACATTGAGTAAAGAGGCACAAAATTTGAAGGTCCTAAAAATGATGACAGAAATAGAAAATTTAATTGGAGGTTACCTCCAAAATTACACTATATTCAGAGAGGTTTTTGAATAAATTTTTAAATATTCCAAGGAACACATAATTTCTATTCTATATATGGACTTGCAAAATACACATACAAATAAAACTGTAGAGCAATTTCACTTATATATGTGAATGCATGAATTCTAAATAAATACTAACAAATTTAACCTAGTAATAAAATACACAAACAATACACATTGCAAATCCTGACTTATTCAATGATTTCAGGAATGGTATAATCTTAGGAAATCCATTATAATTTATCCTTTCAATACGAAGACACAGAAAACATATGATTATTTTATAGATACAGAAAAAGGCATTTTTAAAAAGAAATCCTTTTTAAAATTTTAAAGCTATCATTAAAATAGTAACAGAAAGTTAATTCCTTAATATAACATATCTCAAAGATTATACTAATGGTAAGCAAAAATAATAATAAATTTCATCAATAACAATGAATATTTCAATTAATGTTTGGAAAATGACATGGATGTCAGCCACCACTATTATAATTTAACAATAATTTAAGAATAATCCACATACTGAAAAAGGAGGCACATCTTATCACTATAGAGAAAATGATTATCTACTTAGATAGCCCAAGAGTGACTACCTGAAAAATAAGTTTGATTAATAAGAATGTTTATTAATGTGCTGCTTTATAATCAAAATGTATAAAATATAGTACCAATTACCAATTTTGAAACATTTTGTAGAAAATTAGTCCATTGCAATAACAACAGATATAGAAAATGTCTGGAAGGACATGTGGAAAGAAATATCCATGGTATTTATGTAAAAGAAAACTCACTAATCTTTAATGTAGGGTGTACAAGGACACTGGAATAAATGGAGAAATACACCATGTCTTTGGGTGGATAAATTTACTATTATAAAGGTTTCAATTTAGTTTAACTACATAATTAACCTTAAACTAATTCCATTCCAACTCCCAATAATGTTTTCATTTGAAATTTGACAAAACATTTAAAAAGTAATCTGGAAGAGAAAAATCTCTAAGATAGAAAATGGTATTTTAAGAAAGAATTATTTTGCTCTAAGGGAATATTAATTACAATGTTTTTAACATTGGACTTTTAAAATCACTGAAATTTACAACAATAAGGGATTAATTAAATTTCAATATATCTAAACAGTGGAATACTATGCATCAACTAAGCATAAAGCTGTAGAATTATTTAATGCCACAAAAAGTGGTTCACAATATTCCCATGCCATTATAATAATAAACCACATACAACAGTGTACTTACTAAAAACCATTTATTAAAATATTTATATTCCCACCATGGAAGCCAATGGTGACTTCGGTAAATGCCCTGCAGAAAATATGGAAGAGGAATAAGGATTTAAAAGATCTAGAAAAATTGATAAATTGGTTAATCTACACATTCTGCTTCAGAGCGAGAATGGTGGGGCAGTGATTGGAAAAGGAGGAAAGAATATTAAGGCTCTCCCTATGGGCTACAATGTCAATGTTTCAGTGCCAGACAGCACTGGCCCGGAGCGCATATTATCAGTGCTGATATTGAAACAATTAGAGAAATTCTTTAGAAAATCATCCTTATCTTGGAAGAGGACCTGCGGTTACCATCACTCACTGCAACCAGGCAGCTCCCATTTCAATCTGATGCTGTAGAATGCTTAAATTACCAACACTATAAAAGAAGCTACTTTGACTGCAAGTTGAGACTGTTGATTCATCAGTCTTCAGTAGGAATTATTGGGGTCAAAGGTGCTAAAATCAAAGAACTTTGATAGATCAACAGTCAGACAACAATCAAGTTTTTCCAAGAATGCTGTCCTCATTCCACTAACAGGGGTGTTCTTATTGGAGGAAAGCCTGATAGGGTTGTAAAGTGTATAAAGATCATCCTTGATCTTAAATCTGACAACCATCAAAGGACATGCACAGACTTATGATCTCAATTTTTATGATGAAACCTATGATTATGGTGATTTTACAGTGGTGCTTGATGAGAGCTGTGGATGGGCCCATGGGGGGAAGAGGTGGTTTTGACAGAATGCCTCCTGGTCTGGGTGGACGTCCAATGCTTCTATCTAGAAGAGATTATGATGTCATGAGCTCTTGTCGAAGACCTCCTCCTGAATGAGGTGATCCAGGTGGCAACAGAGCTCAGAATTTTCCTCTTCCTCCACCACCACCACCACCACCTAAAGGAGGAGATCTAATGGTTTATGATGGAAGAGGAAGACCTGGAGACCATTAGGATGGCATGGTTGGTTTCAGTACTGATGATACATGGGACTCCACAGTAGATACATGGAGCCCATCAGAATGGTAGATGGCTTATGAACCACAGGGTGGCTCTGGATATAATTATTCCTATGCAGGGCATTGTAGCTTACATAGTGATCTTGGTGGACTTATTATTACTACACAAGTAACTACTCCCAAAGATTGGGCTGAATATATTCTTGGAAAAGGTGGTCATTGGATTAAACAAATCTGTCATGATTCAGGAGCTTCAATCAAAATTGACGAGCTTTTTGAAGGATCGCAATGGGGTTCTTAACAAGGGGTCAGTGAGCTTGAATTGAAAGTTGGTGCAGGTTTGATATATTTATTAAATAATACACAGTATAATGTGGACTTAGTAAGGGGTCTGTGGTTTTCACCTGACTGGCAAAGGAGTCCGTGGAACAAAAAATGTTAAGAACTCCTGCAATAGTGGAATGCACAGTATTTGCTGCAGAACAGTGTGAAGCAGTATGAAGAATTCTAATTTTTTTTTCTTTTTTTATGGTGTGAAGCAGTATCCTGGAAAGTTTTTCTAAGACTAGTGAAGTACTGAAGGAGTCCTGTACCTTTTAAAAATTTTTTCTATCTGCTTCTGTTTAAAGAGCAAACATCAACTGCTGCTTTTGTGTTCTGCATTTGAGGTGTAGTGCAATCTTTGCTGCTCACCAGATGTAATGTTTTAGCTCCTTACAAACAGGGTGGGGGTGCTAAGAGTGTACAAAAACTAACATTTAAATTATGAAACAGCAGAAAAGTGAGTGAAATTTTATCTTTTGTTTATTGTTGGTGGCAAAAAAAGATTCACCCCGTGTAATTATTGTAAATAGCTTGCTTTGTGGTCACTGTAACTTTTGGGTTGGGGGGGGTGGAATAGAAAAGTCCACATGTCTCTGGCATCTTTTCAGAGCAGTGTGCAGAATGTAATGCTCTTTTGTAACAACTGTTTTAAGATTTTAAAAATATTTTTAGTGAATCTAATTTTGGTGGTCATTTCTTTTTATTAGTCATTTTTCAAATGGCTAAATTCTTCTATCCCAGCCTTATACTAAATACAGAGATTGATTTTCAGCTCCTCTGTTGGCCATATAAGCATCTCTTCTTTGCCACAGGCAAAATATCTTGGCAAATTCAGTTCTGGTGACTTGATGGTTTGAAAGTCTATTGTTTGGGAAGATATATTCCATTACATATTGTATTAGTCAGCCAAAAGGGTGCTGATGCAAAATACCAGAAATCTGTTGGCTTTTATAAAGGGTATTTATTTGGGGTAGAAGCTTACAGTTACCAGGCCATAAAGCATAAGTTGCTTCCCTCACCAAAGTCTGTTGCCACACGTTGGAGCAAGATGGCTGCCAATGTCTGCAAGGGTTCAGGTTCCCTCTTCCTCTCTTGGCTCCATGGTCCCAGCTTCCTCCAATATCAGCTATAGGCTAGGACAAGTCTCGTCTCTCTCCTGGGACTCATTCCTCTCTGGGCTCAGCTCCTCTGTTCTCTTCACAAGGCCAGCTGTAGACTATGAGGCGAAAGGCTCATCTCTCTTTCTGGGCTACAGGATCAAAACTCCAACCTCCCTTCTCTGTGGTGTGGTTTCTCTGTGAGTCCCCACCCAGCAAAGGGGTGGAGATTCAACATCCTACTGACGCAGCCCAATCAAAGCCTTAATCATTATTTAATCAAGTAAAAATGAAACCGCTGAATCCAATATAATCTAAGGGTATCACTAGCTCAGAGAGACAGACCAGTTTACAAACATATTCAGTATTTTTTTTTTTTTGGAATTTATCACTAATATCAAACTGCCACACATATGTTCGTGCTTATAATAAGTGGTGGGTTTTATTTGTTTGTTTTTGTAAATGGTTGCTCCCTACTTTGCAATAGTTTGCTATGTTATTAATTGTGAAGAAACAAGGTGGGGAACAGTACTACAAATTGACTAATGGTATAAGCATATATCAAGAAGCCTGATGGGCAGCAAGTTTTATTAATCAGAATAATACTTGTTTATGGAAGTGACTGAATAAATTCTGATTATTTTTATTAGATTATTTCTCATCTAGACTTCAACTGTCAATCTGCTAGTGTCTTATTAGTTAAACTTTGTAAAATACATATATATTGTTTTCCTATTGTATGCAAATTGAAAGAAAAAGTTGTACCATTTTCTTTGTTGTGTGTTGGATAATGTAGGAAATGTTTGCAAACAATTCAAAACAAGGTTGAAAAAAGTTCCTGTTGATGTTTTGTGTAGTTTCTTGGCATTGGTATTGATAGTTAAAAGTTCATTTCCAAATAAATAACACTCTCATGGGATAAAATAGTATGTAAATTATATTCTTAGCTTGGTATTGCAAGAAAAGCATAGAGAGGGATGATAGGCAGATAAAGAGACAGAGACAGACTGACTTACAAAAATGTTAGTTTCTTTGAAATTGCCAGTTATTTTAATTCATTTTTACATACTAGTAATTTCCAAATTTCCATAGTGATCATCTATATCTATCACATTATATAAAAAGTCTTAATATAAAAATAGGATTCTTAATATTTAACCCTCCAATTACAAAAATAAGAAGAAGTGGTATATTCTTATAAACAAAAGAATTAACTATTTAAAATATTGACTAAAAATCTATTTCAAATAAATTTAAAACTACTAACTTGAAGTTATACCCTTATCTCAACTAGTAATTTGCATCTCCGGTGAATACATCATTGTTAAATGTTATATGAAATCACTTAAAAATCTTAAAAATGAATGAATATCATTTAGGGATAAATAAACTTACATTTCATCCAATGTCTTTTCATTTTTTCAATTAATATGTAAAAATTAATTAAATTTTTTTATTTATAAACTATTAGAATTTATAAACTATTACCGATTAAAGCAGATAGCATTTGCTTTAAGCAGACTATAAAGTTCCAAGAAGGATATATGCAAGTGAAGAATAACAAACTAACCACAAACCATCCACTACCTTCTAATAATCAAACATACCAAAAAGAAAAACAAAAACAAAATCAAAAAGCAATATTTTCTCTTTCCCCAAACTCTTAATTTTTTGCAAATTATTCATTTTAATGCAAATTTCCTAAATCTCAAATATATTTTAATGTTATATGTGTCAATAACTATAAAATCGACTTTTATCTAAAGCTAGGGTATTTTGGCAAGCTATAGATTGTAGACAATGTCAACCAATGACCTTTTACTGTAGCTAATTCTTTTGATTTTTTTTTTCTTATAGAGTTCATGGAATATTTAAAGTTTTATTACATTTTACTTATATCCATGATGTTTAGTTCATGTTACAAAGGGAATGTGAGAATCTTTGAATACTGAAATTCATAAAATAATCTGTAAACCTAGTAATTTGTATAGGTTTCTTAGCCAAGAGTAAGTTTGGGAAAGTTTCTCATTGGTTGTTATCTCTACTGATTTAAAGGAATTTTGGAGTTTTACTTAATGAATCACACTCATGGACCTTTCAGGGCAATCAGAAAGTATCCAAAACATAGAAGATATAGTTCTTATATTTGTGAAGCACACAATCTAGCTGGAGATTTATATGCAGTTTGCTATGTTTGATATTTTACCATTCCCTAGATATTTTCTTCTCTGTCACCTTAAACCCTCAATCTCAAATATTGAAGGTTCACAAATTGGTTCTAGCTTGTTAGATTTCTCTGGAGATAAAGGCAATTGAGGCGGGGAAGACTACTTAGATATAATCCACACACATGGCAGGGGCCTTAGATTTCCTAAATAAAGGAAAAAGTGTGGTTTTATTGTCTTCTGTTTCATGCTACCTCTGTTGTTCCACTTATCCAACAGATCAGATTTACTGGCACTTCTCCATAATCTAGTAGATTAATCAGCTGTGGTATAATGGTGCATCACTGACCTGGGTGTTAGAAAACAAGCATTTTTTCTATCTACTAGCAGTGACTGCGATGTCTTCGTTAATAAAATGGGGTAGGAGGCACATAGCAAGCTGGATTGTCCCTTTAATTTAAAGGTCTTGTACAAAGATATTAGGAACTTGTTGGAGAGAGGTCTTCATTATAATGAGTAAAGAGAATAGATGCCTAACCCTAATCCTGAATAATTGATATGGGCTTTTAAACTTTTTAAGATTTAATTGACTTTTCTTAAAGTCACACTACTATTTATTAAAATACTATGGTGGTAAGTGGAAATAATAGCTTCTAGTCTAAAATTAAGAGAAAAATGCCAACATATGCAATAAGATTTTAAAAGTCTTCTCCTTTGGAAGAGATATGGAGATGGTGGCAAGAAAGACAAGGGACACTAACCCAAGCACTTGATTCGTCCCATCTGTTTAAGGTGATATATATTATGAAAAGATCATTGAATTATCTAGGCATTTCAGGTTTTACTTTCAGAAGAGAGCTTTGGAAGTTCCAATTCTGCTTATGAGGCATTTCCTGCTCCTTTTTCCTCATGACTCTTGAATTTTTTTTCTCCAAGTAAATTTGACCCCAGAGATGGCTGTTTTGCAGCCTTCTCTTTTCATGAATATTTTTTCAATGAAGACTTGATTCTACTGCTGTTCAAGTGTGTATATGAGATTCTATATCCCATTTTCAGATGTGCCATAAAGTCAACATTTCTTCTTTTGTTTAATTTGTTGCTTTTTTCAACAGAGGCCGCCATCCATATAAACCCATTAGCAAATTCTCTAACCAAAACTTAGGAGTCAAAGGAGTGATACACTTTTTTTTTTTTTAATTCCTTTGTCTCTGGTTCTTTTCCCTTTATTGACACCCTGGGTAGATTGGTATATTACGCCCATAGACTGATAAAACTGTTAGATATTTTGTGTAAATACCTCTTTCTCTAAAGAGTTCAAACATTAAATGCCATTTAATGTTTTGCAGAGTTCCCAAGTGAATCGAGTACCTTGGGCTTGGGCTTCCAAAATATTATCCTGTTTTTCTCTCAATTTTTTTGTACTATGGTTGGAACTTAGAAGGTTTTATCTAGACTAAAGTGCAATGTTGTTTTTTTAAAGATGTCACGTGAGGCTATTTTTCCTTCCCATACATGTATTTTATGTTTTTAAAGAAGGAAAATGGGATTATTATAAAATTCTATTTTAATTTGAAGGATTGTAAGAAGAATGAATGATAATGATAGCATACTTTTAATTTTCTATTTTTGTAATTTAATTTTCATAAAATTTATAAATGCAAGTAGTTTGCAGATTCAAATAGTTCCCTGAGGAATGTTATGAAAAACAGCAATTCACTGCCCCAACTCCCTACTTTCCAAAGCCAACTTCAGCACCTTTCTATTTGTAAGTTTATTTATATTTAATAAATCTCAATACATAGTTACTGATGGAGAAATGATAAGAAGTGATCTGATCTGGCTTCTAAAATTAAAATGATTTAGGCTAAGTCAATTAGGCTAAAGCTAAATGTAGAATTATTGGGAAATTTTCCACTAGAATTATAATATTCTGCATTTAAAACCATAATGAATAAATAGAGTTATTAAGGCTTGAAAAACAATGTATTCCTTTAATTACCACTTATTGAAGGTCAGCTGTAAAAATACTAATCAACAGAAGTTCTTCCTAGAGGATCATGTCATAACATTATTGTTATGAAGACCATTGATAGATATTTTCCTTAAAACCTCAGAACTCCATATGCTGACTATGTGATAAAATGGTGTTAGACTAGGGTCCACATGACCATTTGAGCCTCTGCTTGCATGTTATCGTGAGTTGCCCATGCCTGGAATCTGGAAAACCATTCTTACCTCCCCGCCATGGTCTTGTCCCTATGGTCTACCAATCAAAAATTCTTGATAGCTTTACCTTCTAAATATTTCTTGACTTTCTCCTCTTTACCTTACGCAAAGTATGTGCTTTAATGATGACATTATTTTTCACCTGTTCCATCAGAATAACCTTCTAACTGGTCTCATGGGCTTCAATATTGCTTCATCAATATCCATTCTTTGTCCATCTAAAATGTTAAACCCAAACTATAACATAATTGCTTAAAACACTTAAATGATTCCTTTTTTGCCCATCACTTACAGTGCCACATGGGGTCCTTTCCACTTGAGCTCTACATCATTTTTTTGACATCTTTGCTCATCACCCCCAACTTGCACTTCAAACTCAAGTAAGGCCAAGTTGCTTATCATTTTCCCTATCCACTCCATATTGTGTTTTGTAACTTTATGCTTTCACTTAGGTTGTTCCCTTTCCTTGGAACGCACTTTTCAATTCTGGTCTCCTTTTATTCATTTATCAAAACTCTGCTAAAGAACTCTGCACCCTAAATGCCTTTCATCTACATCTCATAAGACCACGTGTATAGTTATATCTTAATAGTTTAAAACCATTCTTAATTCTTGATATTTGGCCGTTTCTGACATATGAAAATGGCAATTTAATGTATTTAACCTAATATTAACAGATTATATTAAATATTTATGTTTATATAATCAGATATTTAATCTTCCCAAAGTTTGAGACTATAACTCATTCATCTTTGTATGAGTAATTCCTGTCATAATGCTAGGTATAGAGCAGATGTTTCATATATGTTTACTATAAAGAACTAATTGGAATTGACAATAGCACTTATGGAGAGTCTGCATAAACAGCACTAATCTTTAGTCCCACTTCTGCTCCTCTATACCCTGGCTTCAAATGTTGGGGGGAATGAATGAGATCTTAATCTAACAGACTTCTGTATATGGAACCTTATTCAAGCTACAGTTGTGAACACAGGAGCTTCTATCTCAAATAGTTTAAAACATTCTTAGTTGATATTTGGATACTTGTGACATACAAAAATGGTAATTTCATATGATTTAGCTTAGTATTGACAGATTATATTAAATATTTGTGTTTCTACATCCAGGCTTTTACTTTTCCCAAGGTTAGAGACTGTGAGTTATGATGATGGATGTTTGGGAGATTTTGTTTGCTTGCTTGTTTGTTTGTATTACTTAATACTCAAAACCTTATTTCAATTTGTCTACATGCCTATGGAAAGTTTTATAGCATAGAATAAAAGCTTAATCAACAATGGGTGGAATATGGTAGATTATCATAAATCAAGAGAAGAGAAAGGAAATGAGTTTAACACATGCATAGGGACTTACCAGGAGCCACAGTCTAAATTAAGAATGAGGCAGACCAAAACAAGTAATGATACTAATGGCACTCTTTTGAGCAGGTGAAAATAATCCATTAATTATATCATGGCACAAAAAATAGCTTTGAGAATTTGAGTAGAGGATCAAGCAAATCAAAGGTAAGAAAATATTTAAAATATATTTAGCCAGATTCACTGACAATAAACACAATTCTCATCCTGACTCAGATAATATCTAGGCATCTGTTCCTGGTATTTATTGCTACATAACAACTACCCAAAATATAGTGGTTAATAACAGCAGTGATTTTATTACATATCATGGTTTTGTGAATGAGGAATTCTTGCAGGACACAATGGGGAGCTTCTTCTCTTCCCTGTGATATTGACAAAGGTTATATGGTGGGAATCAGTGAGTGGACGGTATGGTCCGGAGCATCCAACATGGCTTCACTCGTATGTCTTGTGCCTTGGTGGGAACAGCTTGAAGGCTAGACTCAGCTAGACTATGAAGAGACGCTACACATGGCCTCTTCCACGTGGCAGTCTAAGGGAAATTGGACTTCATCCATGGAATCTCAGTACTCTCAAAAATAGTGCTTCAATTCTCAGAATGTCACTTCCATCTTATTCCATTGGTCAAGCATGTCACTGAAGTCAGCCTGATTCAAGGGAAGTGTAATCAGATGCTATCTCTCAATGGGAGGAATAACAAAGAATTTGTGGCCGTCTTGAATCTACCACAGCCATTACCATAATGTTGGCTTTGTATGTATGTTAACATATATAATTTCATTGTTTTACTTTTGAAAATGGTAAATTTATGGATTAGAAGGGGTTGAGAGTGAGCAGAGTATTAAAATTTACACCACCAAATATATATTAGAAAATACTTTGATTCCAAAGTATTTGAAGTTCAGAGTTCAAAGAAATTAAATGGGAAAGTGTTTGTGCTTATATTTCATACTTTTTTGTATATATGTGTGCATATATATGTGTGTGAATATATGTAAATCTGTGTATACACACATATACACAATGAAATCATATAGTAATACATGCAAGCCCACTGTAATTTTCTCAGCCAGCTTACATTAATACATTTCTCAGAGTAAAGAGATGAAAACTTGTAAATATAAATAAACCTTATAAATAACTTTTACATTTTTGTGTATTTTAAGTTATGTTGGCACACCCTGAAGCCCAACAGCATTAACTAAAATTAAACTAAGTCACTTTAATAAAGGGAAAAAGTATGTGAGTACACAAGAGATACAGAATGGAATGGACTATGTAAGTTATTTACCCAGTTAGCATTCATTTAGTATGCTTAGTAAATTTCATTTTCAATACTCTGGTATATTGGCAGAGCTGAAACGTTTTGGAGAAAGACGTTAATTTAAAACAATGAAAAAAGTTTCTATTTATAATGTATATAAAAATAATAATGTACACATACATATTTACTTTTTATTTATTTAAAAGCCTTTGAAATTATAAAAATGGAAAAAAGAAAATAAAATAACTTGTAATACTGCCACTCAGAGATTGTTATATATATCCTTCCACAAATAAAGCTGAATTTGAGTGACTTCTTAATCACTGACTTTTCCTATGATCTATAAAATATCCATTTAAAAATAGATTAATTATTCACTTTGAAAAACTTCTTTATAACATATCTAAAATACTAAACCCACAAGACCTAAGGATGAAAGGACAAAAAATTAATTTTCACTGCATCCTATTAGAAGAGAAGTAATTTCCCTTCCACTGCAATGTTTTTCCCTGCAGTGTGATCCCCTAAACCTTACGTTTCTGCCTCTCACCATGTCTCCCTCAGTCCTTCCTAGGTCAGGATTATTGTGGGTTTGGAAGGAGAAACTAGCATGCACACACAAGTTCTTCCTCTCCCTCTCACTTGGGAGCAAATTACATCCTAGGAGAAATTGTCCTGTTTGTCAGCTTGCAACTCTTAAAAAACTGACTCTGATCTTGTAATTGAGGGAGAGCCTGCATTTTGGGGAGGTTGGTATCAGTTCAGTTTCAGCATTGGGATTTTGGAGCCAAAATCTACGTAAGGAATAGGATTTTGTGTGGGTCAGGTCCATGGCTTTGCTTTGGACACTTTAGTGTTTGGGAAGGGGGTTTTGATTTGGCAGTGTAGGGGCTTATTTTGGGCTGGTTTAGGCAGTCAGCCTTATATTATTTAGGCAGCAGTGAGGATTTTGATTCAGATGAGTAGTGATTTTTGTGTAGGTGCTTTGTTGTTTCTGTACAGGAAGGACTGTCTTACTGGCCCTTCATCAAAGTTCTCAATTCCTGGCCTCAAGATAGGACAAAAAATACTTAACATGGGATTGACCTTAAGCAAAAGCTGGAGAGGCTCTGAGTTTTATTGTCAGCCTCTTGGGCCTTAAGAAGGGAGCCGGCCTTGGTTATGAACAAATGGTGGTGGTCA
Source organism: Cabassous unicinctus (assembly GCA_029593785.1). Taxonomy (NCBI): domain Eukaryota; kingdom Metazoa; phylum Chordata; class Mammalia; order Cingulata; family Chlamyphoridae; genus Cabassous; species Cabassous unicinctus. Next base: position 21,436 of record JAQZBX010035366.1, read on the forward strand.
AGGGCTTCAACAAAAACAAAGCTCACACAGTAGCCTGCACTAATGGCATGTAGGCTACTTGAGTGGCTGTTGTAGGTAAGAGCTGAAGCTGAAGTGGAACTGCATAGGTTAGTGCCTTAGCACCCATGGGTGGGCAGGCCATGGATCCCTTAGGAAACAGGGAAGCTAAGCTAAAGATTCAATTACAGGGGACAAAATTTTTCCAACTTCAGATCTTAAGACATTTGCCATGCTTAAATGGCAGCAAAAGTTCTGTGTGGACTCTATAGATATAATGAGGTTTCAGCTTTACATTTAATGCAAAGCAGTGGTAAGCATTATTGAATTGGATGCCACTAAATCCACTGTAATTCAGAGTTCAGAGAGGAGCTGTAGAGAGGTGAACCTTGACTTGTAAACCTCTTATATAAATTTAAGTATCCCCAGCAGATATCCTCAAGTTGGTACAAAACTGATGAATTACAAATAAGAGGAAGATTTCCCTAAGAGGCAGTTGTTAAGTCAAAATTATTCCCAAACATGACCCAATGGGAACAGAGTATGGATACTCTGTCACTAAAGCCCAGGCTTAAAGTTGTGCAATTTTATAGCCTCACTTTATAGCCCACATATCGCAATGTGTTAAAAGAGATCATCTTAGCTCACATTTGTGTCTCCTGGTTTTATTACTTTCAAGTATTTGGTGTGAGTCTTTGGAATAAAAGTGAATATCCATGGGTTACAGAATTTGTATGCATAAAAGATAGTCTCTATTTCAGTAGTTTCCAATGTTTATTTTTCTAAATTTCTCTTTTATTTTTTAAAGTAATTACATGCCTTTTTTCTTCAAATGAATTTTAATAGGATATCTAATATATAAAGACATAAAAGCAGAACTGCTTTGACAATCAGAACCATGTCTACTTACCAACAACCCCCTCTCCCACCCCCCACCCCCACACGCATACACACGTTCATCACCTCTCCCCACACCTCAGATTTGATTCTTTGGGGCAGAAGCTGGGTGGCAGTGGAGGAATGGAAGGGCTTTTCCATGACTTTTTACTAATCCTTGTAAGGGGAAGGAGTGATGAGTCAAACAACCTGTAATGAAGATGTTGTTATGTCCCAGAATCATGACGGTTTTGCTTCTCCCACACATTCTTCTTCTTACCTCCTAATAGCAGTGTGAATCAGTTGAAATACTTTGTGTTACAAATGATCAAAAAGCCTACTCAAAATGACGTAAATTGTAAAGGACAGCATATTATCCCACGTAACTGAAATCCCAGAAGTTAATGGGGTTTCCTATGTGGCTCGATTTGGGGAATTTTGCAAGGTTTCAGGAGCATAGCCTCTCTACATGGCTTTTGCAGCATTTGCTTCATGAATCCTTGGGGTAGTTCCCCCTGTAGTTCTTAAAGTCTTTCTGGGTGGTATTAAATTGGCTGAAGCCCTTTCCTGACTTCACACTCCTATGTGGCTCCATCCAAATGAACATTCTTGTAGCTTCTATGAAGTAAAGGATGATTTTCTTTAACCCAGAGGCCAAAGCATTTATTTCCTTTTCTATCATTCAATCCAATTGGTTTAGATGCACATCCCTATAGTCAGGAATGTGGTTTCTGAAGTCAATCCCTTTCAAATAATATAACTACAAATGGGAAAGCAGAGTACCCCAAAGCAAAGTCAAGCTGCTGTTGTTAGAATGAATGAGAAATGGTTGCTAGGAAACTGATTGACATATGTCTATAATGGCCAACCTCTTTGACTACTCAGCATCCATGCATGTTCTTTATTCAGGTAAAGCACATCAAAAATGTGTAAAATGCACTCACACATCCCCAAAGTAACACAACCTAAAGCATCTACTTGTGCATCCAATGCAAGTCCAGGGCCTCTGGGTCATTATTCATTCCTTTCAGTCATATCCAGATATAACATATTATTGTTCAATACCCAGTGGATAAATGATAAGTTAAATTACCTTCTAATGTCAAATTACAAGAATGAAGATGGGACAGTATACCAACAATAAAAGTTAACATTTCAAAATAGGAAGAATCAGAGGCCTAGTTCTTAACAGAAATTATTAATATATTGCTGCACAGTAGTGGAGAGAATTTCTAGGTCCACAAATCTGCATTCCTTGGGTTTTGCCTCTGGGAGGATCTCCTCTATTGCTTTTCTTCTGAGATTTCTCTGAGGTGGGCAATGGATTGTTGGAATTAAGTGGTTCTAAAAGGGAAGGTAGCACCTACTGGTGATTGCCTCATATATGTGGGGTAGCTTTCTGGATCATCACAATGATTGAGCATGCTACTAACCTTTAGTGGGAGGAGACCAGGATTCCAGATAGGTTGAAATGCAGATGATGGTCCTTGAATGACTATAAAATGGACATTCATGTAAGGTGAAAAACCTTGTTATGGTTATCCATGTCTAGTCCTTAATGCCATTTCAATTATCTTTCAAACTACTTTTCACAATTTTACCATGAACTGAATTTTCTAGGAATGCAAACATAAGGTAAACCAAGAGAAGATTTTATTTTGCAAATAGATTTGTTGTAATCTTTACCAGAATTTGATCATTATTTTGAAAATTAATTTGATCACTGAAAAAATCACTCATGGATAAATGAAGGAATCTGAACTCCCAGCCTGGAGAGCTCTCCCACATTCTCCAAGGGAGCAGCAGCAGTCCCCTGAGTGCAGGGGCAGTGTCTGGCAAAAGAGGATGGCCCACTGATGGGCTCTTGTTATTGAAGACTAGCTTATGAGTCTTTGCTCTTGTAATTGAAACTGGGCCTAATGTTATGGGCTGCCTAAGGGTTGCCACTTGAGAGCCTCCTTGTTGCTCAAATGTGGCCTCTCTCTAAGCCAAACTCAGCATATGAATGCATTACCTTCCCCCCAACGTGGGACATGACTCCTGGGGATGAGCCTCCCTAGGAACGAGGGATTAATACCAAGTGCCAACTGGCAACACGATTGGAAAAAGACCTTGAATAAAAGGGGGAAAATGTAAAGAGGAATGAGTTCACATGGCTAAGAGACTTCAAAGAGAGTCGGGAGTTCATCCCAGAGGTAATGCTTACACACACCTCAGTAGACTCTCATAGAACACCAAAGTGGATATCATCCCACACAGAGGGGCTCCTGAGGG
>JAQZBX010035367.1:0-24609 GCA_029593785.1 Cabassous unicinctus
AATCTAGGGTATACTTTTTAATACCTTTTGAAAGATAAAGTTTGCACAAACATAGTTAACCTCTTAATCTTGTGGGATAGCAGCATTCTCAACTGTTTCTAAGAATGATTCCTGAACATTCACAGGTTTGCTATGTTTGTTTTGTTATTAATAAGATTACATTGACAATGTCAAATATTACTATGTTTTAATAAAAGGATGTGAATTATCACTGGCTCCATGAGTCCACTCCCCGCCCACCCTTTTGTTAGCAAACCTGTTTGAAGGAGAAAGACGGCCAACTCTAAGCTTAACTGAAGTCAGAGAAAACTAGTAAATCACTCCAGGCCTTTGAAATTATTAGACATTAAACTTTTGGGGATTTTTATATGAATTCTTTTTATGACAGTCAATATAATCTCTTCTGTGCCTATTTCGTTGCATGTAAGAGAAATTCTAGTCAATGGCAAAACACTTTACTGCTGCCATTACTGCAGACTTTATAGATCAGAGATGTGTCAGCATGTTAGCTTTAGCAGTAATGCCTCTTTTGTGTGAAACCTTATGGGCCTTGCAGGCACTCTCTCATCCTGACACTCATAAAACGCTCAAGTCTCCATATTTATTATTTAATTTTCTCCTTATATATAGCAATGGAGCACTTCAGTATATGAATATGTAGCCAAAAAGTGACAGCAAGCATGGATGGGACTAATGAGTTTTAATAATACACATATTAGGAATTGTTAAAGGAAGTTTAATTAAGAAAAACAAGTTGAGCATGAAATTCATTTTGGAACATAGGCAAGTTAAGTTTCTACTACAGATGGAAAATCCAAAACCACAGTGATACATTACAGAAAATAATGTTCTAGGCTGAGGCTAGACCTTCTTAATGCAGTTGATATCCTAAGTCCTGACTTGAAGATGCTGAGCTTGGATTTGAAGTATGAAAGAGAAAAATATATACTTTTCACAGTGTTTTCACTTTTCTCTTCTTTCTATAGCAATTTTGCTTTAGTATTTTAACTATGTATCCAGCCACACATTTTTGGTACAAAATACTAGTTCCCTTAGTACAGGCCACACAGTAATCTTTTCCATTTATGTAGCCTGATTTTCTAATGCCACATATGTGTGCAATTGGAACTCTCTGCTGGAGCCCATGTCCTCCCTTTCGGTGTGCTGTGGGTGGTACTTCAATAAGAGAACTGCTTATTTATCTCTTCACCTGCATCTATAGTTCTGTTTAACTTTTTGGCATGCTTTGGAAAATAAGTAGATTTATTTATTTGCCTGTGTGCGTATTTATTTATTTTGCTGGTAGCAGTATATGTTAGTGAGTAGGCGTTGAGGAACAGATAGAATTTGGGGCAAACATTTTCTTAAAATGTGGTTTTCTTCCCTTAAGCCTGTATCTAAATAACATAGAGATATCATGGAAAAAGTGAGGAAGCTGGGCAATAATATGAAGTCCTATATTTGTGCCCCAACAACTGCCTTTTGGAATCACTCATGTGCAATATGAATGCTTCTCTTTTTTTCCATGATATACCCAATGAATGTTGGCTCTTCAGGAATAAAAGACATTAGTTGTAATGTTTCAAAATGATTTGAAAATTGCTGTTGCTTTTTTTAAATAGCAGTGGTGAATACTTTCAAATTGTCATATGAAATGCTCACTATGCTTGAAAATTGAACAAGGTCAAGTGTGAAATCAGGGAATATTGATTTGATAAAAACCAAGTTCTGATTATCACTAGTATAAGTTTTCCCAATAGGACAATGCCATCGCCTGTGACAGAACTGACCAGGAAAACAGTGATTGCTACATATAACATTGACCAACAGTTGTCACAATATTCACACCTGAAAGTAATACTTGAGCCATTGAATAGTTAACCATGGCGCTAAAAGGAATAAAGGTTCACTTCAGTAACCATTACGTTTCAAGTCAGTGCAGCTGTCATTTTGAATTTAAATCTGTATTACTTAGCTGTCCAAAAGTTTACACACAAGTGACAGTGCCATCTATCCTTTTTCTTATGTATAAAGAGTCACCAGTTTCTTTACCTCTTTAACTGTGCCAAGGGTTCTTATACGTATGTGATTATGAGAATTGATCCCCAAAGTTCCTATTATTTAGAGTTGTGGTCTTTACTAATGATGTCTGAGGACTTATTGTGTATACAAAGGCAAAACATTTTTGAATAGCTGAAAGAATACTGTAGTAGTAGTCTCTATTGCTTCCATGATTACAAGAAGTTTTGTCTGGTTTGTTCAATGCTGTATGTTTCTCCCCAAGATCAGGAACAGTGCCTGGCACAACTATTGGGGATTAATAATTATTTGTTGAATGAATGAAGAGAACTGGCTTCTAGTCCTGGATGTCAATAACTAAATATATGACCTTTTTACTTAGCTAATACTTGGTCTCCTCACTTTTGCTTTTTTTTTTTTTTTAATTTTAATTTTTCATATTTAAAGGAGCTTTAGATTACGTAAATTTTACATCAGAAATATAAGGGATTCCCAAATACCCCACCCATCCCCTTCCCATTCTTTCCCCCATTCACAACATTAGTGTGGCACATTTGTTACAATTGATGAACGCTTATTGAAACATTGCTACTAACCATGGTCCATAGTTTACATTATGTTTTACCCTTTGCCTCACACAATTTTATAGGTTTTGACAAAATGTATAATGCTGGTATCCGTCATTGTAATATCATGCATGACGATTCCAATGTTTCAAAAATTCCCCATGTTACACATTTTCCTCCCTCTCCCTCGCCTGAGAATCTCTGGAGTCCACTGCCTTTATATCAATATTCAAGTTCTTCCATTACTAGGATAGTAATAAGTCCATAGTTGCATTCCGCCGTTATGTTTTTTTGTTCCTCTATCTTGAGGATTTTGGGATGGTGATGCACAACTCTGATTCTGATTGAGAAGGGGCTTAGATCCCATGGGGCAGGTGAATGGAATTGTCTTGCTTGCAGCTGAAGATACTCTCTGCTTCTCGGGTTAGGCATTGTCCATCATTATCCTTTCGTTAGTTGTCCTGATTGAGTCTGATGAACTGGAGAATAAGTATTGGCTGCAACTCTGTTGAGATTCAAGGCTCATCTGGCATATGAACAGCCAGAAGATTTAAGTCTCTGGGACATATATTTAATGGGATTAGTACTTATTATAGGTTTAAATAAATGGGATAGAAGAACCATGTGTAGGAAAATTATAAATGAGTCTAACTCTAATACATTGGGGGAGATAAGTTATCACATATTCCAAGGTAAGGCCCACTGATGGGGTATGGAATTCCTGGGGTTGCCTGCCCTGCCTATAGTGTCTAGATGTCTCTAGAGCACCCAGAAGCACCCCATTTGAGGCACTGTTTACTGTGGCAGACAGTGAGATCCTCCTGAGACTTTTGCTTTTTTAAAAAAACATAATCAGTCATTATTTGAATTGCCCAGATATTTTGAAGTAATGCACAAAATTCCAAAAGTATGAAGGAATATATTTAAAGATTGAATTTTAACCAAAGATAAATAACTGGAATTTTTAATGATCTTTTTATATAGTTTATTTAATTTATTCTAAGTTATTTAATCAAGACTTACAGTATGTAATGGGATGATTTCCATTGTAATTTAGTAAAAGATACATTAGAGTCATTTTCCACCATGAAGGATATTTGATATCTCAAGGAACTTCAGAATTACTAAAAATTATTTCAAACAGGTAGAAAATAAGCACTAAGACAATTCGATTTAAATATGAAATTGGGGTTTGGATCATTTAAGATTTTTTATCTCTCTTTTTTAATTTCTAAATTTCTAAAATTTGCAAATATTCTATACCCACCAAGAAACAAGTGCCCCTCTCTCCTCCCTCCATCTCTCTTAACATTCTATGTTTCCATGCTCCCTATTGCTCAATGTTATTCAAATGGTGAATTCATTTAGCAAATTATACTCCATGTATATATTAAATTATTGATATCTATTCATTTATGTTCTGTTACACAAATGGTTCAGGAATAGAGCATTGTTTGAATTTTGTTGTTTTTATTATTACTAATAGAATTGTAATATGAAGGGAAATTGAAAAATGTGGATAACTGAAGAAGATTGTTAGTGTAATATTCTTTCCCCTTTGGAGCACTGGTTGAGATCTGAGCTGTCAGGAGTGATAGGAAGCCATTATTGCTGTTTGGTACCTTATGTGAAAGGACTTGATGGTCTTAGTCCAGTTCTTTGTAGACAGTTACTCCTTAAATAATAGTCACTATAGTATTTGCCAGTTCCACTAGAAACCTGAAACTGAATGGGCACAAAGGTTTAACTACCCCCTCTCCGCTAATCATCCTCCAAGGGGTCAAGATTGACACTCTCTGGCACAGGGCCATGCTGAAAGACTTAGTGCTAGCTCTGCCAAAGTTGTAGCTATTCTCTGGCAACAAGGGATTTTTAAAAGAGGACTTTAATTAAACAGGGCACCAGGAATGGCAAGTCTCCATTCTTCCCAGGCACCAGCAGCTCACTAGAAACAAAAATAAGCTTCAAGTGTGAATTGAGAATGGACCACTGCTCTTAGGTTTTGCTAATTTCTCTATACATACTGGCAGGCATGATTAAGTTGCTTCTGGAAGCAATGACTTGTGACCCAAAGGTGGCCCTTTTCAGACAAAAGCATCAATTTAATATGAAGGGAAGTAATCAGCTCAACCTGGCTGTGTCTCCTGCGCTCTTGAGTGATTATTAATTTTCTTCTGGTATCACAGTGTTGCCAATTGGTTTTAAAAACATGTCCTGGAGTATTTTACATGTACATTAAAACTGTTGCCTGGGCCTTTCAAACCTACTGTCTCAGTGATTCCTGCCCCTTGCACCCTCTTCACTCTTCTGTTCATTTGAAAGTCGGAATTCCTAAGCAGAATCTCGATGTAGCAATTAATATTTGGAGATTCTACTGGAGAGTAGGTTCAGAGTAAATAGAATGTAAAACTTATTTCATATAGTTAAATGTTAAATGGCTTGTTTCAACTTTTTAGCTAAGCACACATGCACACAAATCAAAACCAAACAAAAGAAGACAAACAAACAGAGCGCTCCAATATTTTAGCCACTAGTTTTTTTTAATCCAGTCTGGTCTCCCATTTCATGAGAGTTTCTTTAATTATATGTTGATTTTTAAAAAATCTATAAATCCACTTATCCAGTGATGCAAACTCTAATACCTCACTATAATTTGAAAGAGAACAAGCGCAGCAACAAGAAATGACGCTCCTGACAATGGAGTTAGGAAATTTGGGAATTTAATTATCTGTTAAATTATCAAAGAGATGATAATCTCTACCTCATGGTATTCAGGCACAGTTAAATGAGAAGATGCACTTAACGCACTGTCTGATTACATGCACAGTTGGTGCTAGATGTTAATCCAGTTATTTCTGATGGTCATGGCAGAATATACACTTGTCACTACATCAGTTCTCAATAGCCACATGTTTTCTATAGCCACAACATGGACCATGGCATCCTTTGAACTTCTACATGATGAAGGTTTTTAACTTTGTTATTCCCATCCCAGACTCTTAGAGTAGACCACACTAATGCTTGGTTCTAATTCTCTTTCTCCCTCTCTTTTTCCTTGTACCCTTCTGTACTGCTTACCTCCTTACTCTGCTTGATTGATCCATTCAATACTAGATTTTCCATTTATGAAATCTTTGCTTTTCAAAAAATTATATTTTTCTTGCCTTATTTTACCCTAATTCTTACCTCTATTGTCTCTGCCCCAGCCTATGGAGTTTTGCTGGAGAAAGTCTCAATGCCTCACTGTTTAGAGCTGCTGCAAATTATACTGATTAACCCTAGCAACAGCATTTTTATTTCCCTTCTGTTGATGTTCTGGTGTTTCAGTCCTACATATCTTTAATCTCCACATATGACTTCATTGAATTGATCTCCATGGAATGGAAAGCAAAGCAAAATGTTGTATATAATGAAGGTTCAAAGTATGTCCTTTGGAGGTAGGCAGTTCTAGGTTTCTTCCTTGGATCTGTTTTTCCCTGGTTTTGTGGCTTTGGGAGAGTTAACTAACCTCCTTAAGCCTTAGTTTCCTCATCTCAAATAAAAGTACTTGGCTTATCAATTTATTGTGAGGAATAAGATGCCTGAAGCATTTAGAGTGCTTTGGACAGATCTTGGCAAGTAATTGGTAATCTGTGATATTAGTTGCTTTTGTAATCATCATAGCAACATAAATGTGGAATTATCCAGCTGATACTTAAAACTGAACATGTGTTAAAATTGTTTCTGGTTTCTTTCTCACCAATTCATTCACTAAGGTAGTGGTTTTCACACTTTTGTGATCATGCAGGTTTTGATAACCAAACCCTAATGAGTATAAAATTAATTCTACATATATTCCCTATACACGTTGCAAAAATACCCAAAACTAGGCATTCAAAGGATGAGAGAGATAAAATCAATATTTTAAATATCCTGGTTATTCTTGATGCTTTCATTCCCTCATTAGTTAATGTCTCAAGGCACAGTTCACAATTAATGAAATGGATATAAATCCATATTTCAAATTATATTCTGGATGCTTTCAAATATTTTTGTCTGACTTGTTATTGTATCTGATTAAATAACCTTTGCTTTTAACCTTGTAATGTAGCTGAAGAAGAGCTTGCACTAGAAGTAGAAATTTCATTTCTGCTAGTTTCTTGTTCTTTACTCATCATAGCATTGCTAGTCTTTTCTTTGATCTATATTTACCTTGTGGGAAAAATTTTTAATCCAGTCTGGTCTCCCATTTCATGAGAGTTTCTTTAATTATATGTTGATTTTTAAAAAATCTATAAATCCACTTATCCAGTCATGCAAACTCTAATACCTCACTATAATTTGAAAGAGAACAAGCACAGCAACAAGAAATGACACTCCTGACAATGGAGTTAGGAAATTTGGGAATTTGGAACTGCCCCAGAGCAGCTACAGTGCTCTATGCATCCCATAAGCATGTGAAGACACTAGTTTAAATCATGTATTAATATTGGTGAAGCTTAATTCCTCTCTCTTTTTCTTTTATATAAAATTATATAAATTATATCTTTTATATAAAATATTTACATCTCTTGCCTCAATTGGTCATCTTGGATTGGGATATAAACACAATCCTTTGGAGATCGCTGCTATAAAATATTGCCAGTTTAATTTTTGTGTGAATAAATTTGAAAATATTATTCCCATGCTCAGAATATTTAATGATTTTGCATCCTCCAGTGAATAAAACTCCAAGCTCTTTAGGCTATTAATGAAGGGTTTGCTTGATTTGCTCTAGCCTGTTTTTCCATAGTCACCCAGTGTTCATTCATCCTTGTTTATTCTGTATTCTGGTGCCCTCCTCTTACAGCTCTTCTTCTTTGCTTCTGTCATAGGTCAGTTTTCCTGGGACTATAGAGGGAGGAGGGGAAAGACCCTGAGATGGAGGTTTGCTTGCAGGAAATTTACTGGGGAGTGTCATTAGACACTGTGAGGATATCAGGCCATGACATTCAACTCCTCCCTCTGCCCAATTGCACAGGGAGCTCTGGAAATGGGATGGCTCTTCAGAGTTAATCTGCTTTGAGGCAAGAAGGTTGGGCTTTTATACACTGCTGTGGGCCAGTCATTGAAATATGGACTGTCCTCAGGGAGTGTGAGCACCACAGTATGCACTACACATCCTTTCCATTGTTCCTAGAATGTGCCCTCTGCCTGGGATCTCTTCTGTGTCCATCAATGTTCGTGCAAACCTTATTCATTTCTTTGATGCCCAGCTCAAATTCCCCCAGATTCATAAACTCTTTTCTGATCCACGAGCTGGAAGTAGACCTATCTTTTCTTTAAACCCTAACAGCAGTTTGTGTCTGTCTCTCTTCCATACATTTGTTGGTTCATCTTATTTTTGAGTGCTTACTATATGAGTTGATTGCACATTAGCTATCTTACATACTCATTTGCTGAAAGGATGCACAGGACTCCCAACAGTTTATACTCTCTGGACAGCTTTATTACGAGCAAAGTATACGGAAGAGCAGCAGCAGGAGAAGGATAGGCATGGAATGGACTTAGGAAATTTCAGACATAGGCTTCGTTGTTCTCCCGCCACTAACCTACATAAGACATCTTTTGCCTCCACGTCTTGAACCATCACTTATGTACGTGTGAAACATCTTGGTAAAAGCAGGCACCAAATTTGCTGGTGGTTGGGCTCTCTTATAGTAAGCTGGTCACATAGGCACATTCCAGCTATGCAACCAGCCTTGGCCATCAAAAAGCACTATGCGCCATTGAAACCAGGTGCAAATCATAAACCCAGTTATTACAACTAAACACTTTTATAGACTGGTATGTTTTTGCCTCAAAATGACTCACAGACTCATGGCTACAGATCATTATCTATCTTTAGTTAATATACTACATAGCTTTGGCCAATAGTCACCATCCTTCTCCAGGCAGCTTCGGTGATAACCATGCAGTTAATACAAATGAGTTGAGTTTAACTCATGCTTGCACTATGTAAAGAATGTTTACATAGATTTTATAATGGATATAAGTATATTTTTTAAAAGCCAAAATCCTTTTCCTCAAAAAGGAAATTCAGTAGGAAGGGGTTGGGTTCAAAAATAAAAACAAGGCAAGGTAGATAATGATAAATTGGTGATTTTTTTAAAAAGTTACATAAAAGGCTATGTAAAATTATGCCAGAAACCTCCTGCTAGGTGTCCCCATTCATCATGTGTTTATTGAATGCTAGTCATATTCCACCCTGTATTAAAACCATTTTTATGTGATTTATTCCCATTACAAATTGTAAGCTACTTGGGAAGCAATTGCTAGATCTTTTTCATCTTTAAATTGTCCATAACATTAAGAAAATAACATGCACATTGTAGATACCCAGTAAATGTTTGTTGAGTTTATGAAAAATTGTATGTGTGTGGCCACCACTGTGATTATCTAATATCCCAGACAGTTCCCTCTACCCTCTCTCCATTATCATCTTTTTGACGTGGTTCTCTCAGGAATAAACTAGTTAACTGACTGGCTATTCTCAGGAATTCATGCAAGTGAAGTAACATATTCCTTATGATACCATATTAATGTTATTTTTATTTTATCTTATTTCTTTTAATGGGGCTATATATATGCCTTAACCCAAAGGGAGGAGTAATGGAGGAATTTGCAAGCTAGTACCTCCACTAACTGCAATGTCAGGCAAGGCTAGTGCTATAGGGATGGGTAAAATCATCTACTTTTAATATGTGACTTGTCTGTTCTGTAATTTAATGCTTTTCTGATCCCATTATATTAATGTATTTATTAAAAAATATTTCAAACATACAGAAAAGTACAGAGAATGCCATAACAAAGATAGGTGAGTGTTTATCTGTGTGTGTATCTGTCTGTGCATCTGTGGGTATGCATCACCTGAGACTATCAAATACTAAGATCTTGTCAAACATGCTATATAATCCTCCTTAATTCAGTTATTCAGTTCTCCTCCTTCCTACCCAAGGATGACAACTATCTTATTACTACATATTTATGTATATGAATAATGTGCAGTAACATTTTTAATATTTTAAACTTTATCTAAATAGTACTTTACTGTACCTAACTTTCTGTAACATGCTTTGTTATTTTTTAAAAATTGATATTTATCTATGTTAATATATTGGACTGTAGTTCCTACATTTTCACTGCTGTATAGAATTTTAATTTGTGACTATATCACAAATCATTTATCAATCTCTATCATTGGACATTTAGGTTATGGCAAATTTTGTTTTGCTTCTGTTGCATACTATTTAACATGATCTTGTGTAATCACATATGAACAGCTCATCACTGCATTTGATATAAAGTAAAAAAGTGAAAAAATACATATATAGCAAAATAAAATCTAAACATCCAATGAGTGTAGAATAGACTACTTACATTTCTCTGTTTCTATGATATTGTCAGAGTTTACTTAGATACTAATGTCTGAAGGAACATAAAAGACTTTTACAATTCAATTTTAAATGTACTAGAATTGATTTTTTTAAAATGTATTAATTGTGAATTGAGAGCCTCTATCATGTGTACTGATAAGGAGAATAGCCTTTAAATCAGATGCCAGTGGGTTTCTGGATCTGCTGTTGGTTAGCTGAGAGACTTTGGCCAAGGCATTTAACCTCCTTGAGTCTCAGTTCCTCATGAATTAAAAGGGGATAATCGTTGAACCTATTTTATAAGATTGTTATAAGAGAGATGTAAAAGCATGGAAACTAAGGGTTTGATACAATCTAAGCAAGTGTCAACAAGTATGCAAAAAAATCTATCAGCAAATTTGAGAGTCTATGTCTAGGGAGGGTGTGTGTGTTTGAGTGTGTGTGTGTGTGTATGTGTATAATTTTAGTAATTGAAGAAGCTATATTAGACTTAGATGACTGCTATTATAAATAGCAACTTTTTGAAAATCTTTGGGGTCAATACCATAGGTCTCCATAGGGGTAAGCCGTTATAAAATGAGATATTTTGTAACCCCAGGAGCTAAGTGTTCTTAGATAGAATTTGAAAATTCACCATAGCATGCAGAATTCCATTCCTCCCCAATTGTGTTGAAGTAGCACATCAATGGGAAACAGGAGCCCCCTTATTTTTAATACAGTTCAGGATTTGTGACTACAAAAAGGAGTGTTATTTTGTTAATAAACAAAGGAGCATTTTTAAAATAAAATTTTATAGAAGTATTTCATTCATACATGAACATACATAAACAATAAGTGTATAGTAAAATTGGTGTATTTACCAAACATGCTTATCATCAGACAAGACTCTCATACATCTCCCCACCATGAACACCTTGCATTATTGTGATACATTTGTTACAAACTATAAAAGAGCATCGTCAAAATATTACTTCTAATTATAGCCCATATCTTACATTTGGTCAACGAGCATTTTTATTACTAATGAGATACCAAATGTTTGAAGAAGAAATTTTGGAAATCACTGTGCTTGAAAATTAGGCTGAATAAAAATTGGTGATGGGGCCTTTTAAGGCTTCACCAAAGGTTCTCCATTTTAGGTGTCAAATGGTGCTTTTTAAACACCAAAAGGTATGCTAGGGAAGACTTAGCTATACCGTGGCCCACCATGATTCTGTACAAGAGTAAGCATGATATGCTCTTAATAGAAATGGGTTTGCTTTGCTAAATGTTCAATAAGTGCTGCAGATCTGGCAGGAATAGGATGAGTCTAAGTCTGTCTTTTGTATGCTAATGTGCTTTTACAGCAAAGGAATTTGAATTAACCCAGACTGAAGTATTCTTGAAGAGAGACATTTATCTCCTTATTGCCTTCTGAGATGGATTGTTCAGAGCTAAAGGAACACCAGGCCAGAACCAAATCTCCTGCTGCCCTATATAGTGTTTACAATCTCCTTTTAAATAACACAAAGTCAGGGCAGCATCCCTGCCAGACTAGCACTTCTTCAGGAATCATCCCATAATGTGACAGGATTGAAACATCTCTAATACAAATCAACATTATTTTCAAAGTAAGCACCTTAAAAGGTTGCTTGAGCAGGGAAGACAAATTTTCTGAGTTATATGCTATTTTGCAGTTAATGTAAGATTACACTGTGAAATCCATTGCACTGAATGTTACATTTTATTCTGATGCATTTTTAGTTGAACTGTGTATACAGTGTTAGATGTTTGATTAGTGTTAATATGTAAGATGCAATGATTAGGTATGATTGCTGTTTTAAAATACCAAACTCCTTTTTGTATTCCTCCTTTGCTCTCTAACAGATTGAGAGAACAGAATTTGTAATTTAAAATATATTGATTTTGAGCCAAAAATTAATCTTCAGATTACAAATTTATTGTTAACTAAAATAATAGCTAGATGGTAAAATAACTTTTGTCTACTAAAATGATGTCCAACTTCTATGTTTTACAAATTGTGTCTAAAGCCATTTTGTCTTTTCAATGCTTGAACCTTAATTTAAGGTGGGGAGCTTAGAGCCAATGGTTTTGTACAAACATTTGAGAAACAACAGCAAGGAGGTTGGCCTTATAAAGGAGTTGCTTAAATGATCATGGTTGAACTGGATAGCTTTCTTATTCTACGTTTAGCTTTGTTTTTGTCTAGATAGCAAGGGATAGCAGAACATGTCTTTGTTTGTTTTTCCATAGAAACAGTCATTCTTTAAAGAGTTTATTTATGTGCCCTTAGTTCTTAATTAATTTTGCAAGAGTTTTTCTGCTATTGAATTCTGATTTTCAGTATGTTTGCTGATTAATTCTGTAGTTACTTGAAGTGAATGACAACTATCGGCGAAGGGGAAGTTTCACACATGGTCGTCAGCATTTACAAAATACTGTACTAAGAAATACTCCTGGAACTATATTTTGACAAGGTCTGCATCCCCTTAAATGTATGTAAAATCAGAAGGCAAATTTCTCAATAATCTAATGATCAGTTATTTCTCCTGTCATCACATATCAAGTCATAATTTTCCTCTGGTAGTATTTAACTTACCTGACTCTTGCCACTATTAATGTATTCCTGTAGCTTGTAAAACATCTAGTTATCACCCTGTCTATTTTAGCTTGTTCATACTAATGATTTATTTTCATTTTCTCTAGGATATAGACCGCAGCTAACTGGATTTGATTTATAAGAGGGAAAACAACAGTCAATGGTCACTCTCACCACGTTGCTACTGTGGAAAACAGAATGGTCAATAGAATATGGTCTGATAAATAGAGATGATTGAAGATGCTGCTTCAATACATGTGGAATCAATGGGAGATACTTGCTGCATGAAGAGCTTTCTGAGCTTTTCTCCATAAGCTCACCTTTAAGAAATCGGAGGCATAGTCTACCATTATACAGTCTTTCTCAAGTGGATACAAATACGTTTACCTTGTTGTAACCAGACAAATAGACAACTAATGTGGGACCATGGCACTGCCCAGATGCACGTGGCCAAATTATGTGTGGAAAGCTATGATGGCGTGCTTGGTACACAGGGGATTGGGCGTCTCTTTGACTCTCTGTATGTTTGGATGTTTGCTTCAGGCTGCTCATGTGTTCTCACAAAAATTGGATGATGTGGACCCACTGGTGACGACCAACTTCGGCAAGATTAGAGGGATTAAGAAAGAACTCAATAATGAAATTTTGGGGCCTGTTATTCAGTTTCTTGGGGTTCCATATGCAGCCCCACCAACGGGAGAACATCGTTTTCAACCTCCGGAGCCACCATCTCCTTGGTCAGATATCAGAAATGCCACTCAGTTTGCTCCTGTGTGTCCCCAGAATATCATTGATGGCAGACTACCAGAAGTCATGCTTCCTGTGTGGTTTACGAATAACTTGGATGTGGTTTCTTCTTACGTACAAGACCAGAGTGAAGACTGCCTATATTTAAACATTTATGTCCCAACTGAGGATGGTGAGTTTATTGCAGGAAAAACAGGGAAATATATTTATATTTTTCTTTTCTATTCTAAGTTCTAACGATATTAATTCATGTGTACTGGTAGCATGCATGGCTTTTCCTGTTGGCATGTAGACATATTTTACATGCGTGCATGCTGCTCTTTTTGTTTATGTGTGTTGGTGTATTATTTTTTTCCAGTGCCTACTCATTTCTTTCTTCCACAGCACGTATATTTAGGTAGAAATGGGTTCCTAATTTCCATTTCCTACCAAATGACTTCTGAGAAGATGCATCAACATTTCTCCATTGCATGTGCAGGCTCAACGAATTGGGGATCTTTGGCACTCAGTATTCGCAGGAGCATATTAAGTTAGATAGTGGTGTTGCATGTTCCAGCAGTCTGTGATGGAGCGCCATGTTATTTTCTAGTCTTCTATTCATTTTTCAGTAAAAAGAATATCCAAGGAATGTGCCAGAAAACCCGGCAAGAAAATATGTAGAAAAGGAGGTATGTATAAAAGTGGAAATAAAAAATGGGGGAAAAAGCTTGCAGAAGAAGAACAAGATACTCTCCCTAAGGATGATTTGCTGATGCTGGGAAAAGGATGGTTAGGTGATGTCTGGAATTTAATGAGGCCTATCAAGGAATAGGAAGATGGTTAAGGAAAGCCGTAGCTGTGTAGGTAACATTGGCAAAGCTCATCGGTGGTGCCTTTGTGTTCTTTCTGGTGCTGGTAGCACGGATAACAGCTGAATCTGCTTTAAGTCTGTGTATAGAGGAGGAGGTACTTAGGATAACATGTTGCCTGCAAGGAACCCAAACCAAGTTGCGTTACCGACTGGTCTCTGAACATTTACAGTAGATACTGTTTTCTGATTCTCTTAAAATTTATCAGTTCAGCCACAAACCTAGTTTTTTGTTTGTTTGTTTAGTCTTACCTCCTTCTGACCACCCTGTGGATTTTCTCATCAAAGGGGTAAATTAGCAGTAACTATTGGGCAATTTCCATTTTTAAGTATGGTATTTTTTTTTCCTGAGAGTCTTTTTACTTTTGATATTTGTCCAGAAGAGACCATGATTTTGCAGGTTTTATACTAAATATTTACAGTCTTAAAATTACTGTAACATTTTTATATTTGTGTTAAACAATTTTAAACAGAGAGAACATGACTCAGAAGCTACAATTAAATCAACCTTCAAATCATCCTCTAGCCAGATTGAACAAACGTAGACACTGACAGCTGCAAGCTTGCATCTGAATGTGGCTTGTCCACACTACAGTTTTATATAACATCCAGTAAATCACTCGTAGGAGAGTATAATTTTCTATGGCAGTAAATCATCTAAGTGTTATTTTGACCTTATTCATAACTTTGTGGAATTTCCAATCTTCATACAGAAGTCATATTAATATTCTAGTGCTGCACATTCTCTCTATGTACTTCTAATCTCCTGGCTGGACCAAGTCAGATTTCATTACAACATCCTTGTGGGTGTGAGGGTGGGGAGTGTCTGAACTGTTCTTTTTTCCTGGGACTATATTATATGGAAGACGCTTCGTATAACAATATTCTCAACTGCAGATCAGAAGTATTTGCATTAAATTGAGTTTTGTCTTTTTTTGTTGTTGTTGATTTTGTTCTTGTTTCTTTGGTAATGCTGTTAGTAATGGGAATTAATCCTTATTTTTTAATTGATGCCAGGATTTGGATTAAAAGCATGGCATACTTAAGAAGATAGATAAGGAGGCAACAAAAGTGTTTGAAAAAACTAAGAAAAGTGTCTTGTTTTTCCTCAAACAAGAGAATAACTGCAGTAATTTACATGTCTTCAGCTCATGTACAATACTGCAGTGGTTATTATTATGCAGCTCGTCAAGCATGTGTAATTAGCTAAGTGACTTTCGCCTCCTATCACAAAGGTGTTGATTCACAAAGTCATAAATAAAGATGCTATTGAAGAATGCATAAATAGAGTATTAGACATAAAAGTATGTACAATCAAAAAAAAGATAAGGACATCGAAAGGTAAGCTAGTGTGTGAGAAAGTGACCTTTCTTCTCATATATAACTTTAGAGGAGAAGGGATTTATTGGAAACTTCTTCATTATTCTTAGGACTGTTGGTTCTATCTTCTTTATGAGAGAATTGGCAAAGTGGTATGTAGACCTGTGCCATTTATTTGGCAAACTTTAAACTAATTTATAATTAGCCTGTGGACAACCTCTATAGTTGTCCACTTTGGCCTGTATGGTCTAGTCCAAATCTATGGTATAAACATTGCAAAACAAATGTATATTTTGCTTTGGGATTTAATATTCTATTATTATTCAGTAAGTTCTGCTCACCTATGAGCAGTTTGCATAATATCTGTAAGTCTAAATAACAAATAATTTAAATGCAATTTTCTATATATTCTTTTAAAAATAAACAAAGCTTTAGGTCTTTTAATTATAGTAGCAAAAAGTTTTTCCCAAACATTTATTTTGTTTTTCTTCTTCCCTATCATGAAGGTCACTTGAAAAAATCATTTTATCCTGGTTCAAGAAATTATTAGTCATTTTTTCTCTAAACATGCAAATAAACTACATATATTATATATGGAATATAGTTCTTCAGCAGAATTCCAGAAATTTTTAAGTGATAGTTCAGAAATTATAGGAGTAAGTGTGTAATTTCCTATCTAGCTGCTAATGAAATTATCATTTACCTATTTTTTTTAACTTCTAAGTACACAATTATCCGTGCATGCTATATTCATTCAAAATGATTTCCTAATTCTCTCTTAAAACCCAGGTACTGTTCAAGAGAGTGAGTAATAAATGGCACAGACAAAAATTCCTCTTCCTGTGGAACTCACATTTTAGCTTCTTTATAAAGAACAAAGCATTTTCTGTCCTTTGGTTTGTCTAAAAGGAAGAAAATCCCCTCCCCCTCCAAGAGATGTCTTGTTATAATTTCTAAGCAGAGCTTTTGTAAAATTTTCTGGATCAAGTGAAGAAAAAAACCACACTTTTTTTTTTTTTTTTTTTTTAAATCAACAGGCTGCCTCTCTTTTAAAACAGGTCCCAGTTGCACTTTTAAATCTATCTTTTTATATTTCCCATGATAGTTTTAACCATATGTTAATTACTCTCCAGATATTTCTTCAGGGCTTTATCCTTGCTCAATTGAAAGGAAAAATGAATGCTTAAAATGAGATGACTGTCAACATTTGGGCAAACTGGCAGATAATATTTTTA
The DNA here is from genome assembly GCA_029593785.1 of Cabassous unicinctus. NCBI lineage: Eukaryota > Metazoa > Chordata > Mammalia > Cingulata > Chlamyphoridae > Cabassous > Cabassous unicinctus. Next base: position 16,728 of record JAQZBX010035367.1, read on the forward strand.
GGAACTGGAATTTGGGTGGGGAAGACAGACATCTGCCTTTATATACCAGGTGCTTTGTATAAGTTAGCCACTTAATGATCACAACAATCTAATGAGGAAAGCATACTACTATCCCTATTTTTACAAATATTAGATGTGTTTCTATTATATTAACTTCCTGTAGATGGTTTCTATAGCAAAGGCATCTCTCCCTCCTTTCTCCCTCCGCTCTTTTGCCCTTACAAACATATTATACATTCTTTTCCTCTCCCCATTGACATAATTATACAGCCTTAATGTTCACCTTAGTTGAATTAGTCAAACTGAGGTTGGCAACTAATTTCCAGAAAACATGCTCAGTACCCTTTTTAATCAATACTTTTAAATAGCATGTAGGTTTCTCCTGATCACAGTCCTGACCATGATCCCAGCAAATTCCTACCTGATCCTATCACAGAGTAGCTTTAACTTGCTTAAGTTGCAACTTTCTTTCTCTAGGTTGCTCTCTTGTGAGAGCTGTTTACAAATGGTAAAGTGGCCAAATATTAGACAGTAAACATGAGAAGAAGCAACAAGGGACCGAGAAGAATGCACAAACAAATTGGTTCGTGGATACTTTAGAGTTGTGTAGTTTTTATTTCTCCAGCCGTTTGACCGTAATTGGCAAAGCTCTTCGGAGATGAATGCAGAATTAGTTTTCATTTTTGCAGTTGTGAGAAATTGTTAAATCTGCTTTTTCATTTACCCCCATTTTTTATTAAGCAAAATGAATTGCTTAAATTCATTTTAATTTAAATTGTTAAAGAATTGTACATGGCTCTGGTACAATTCTTTAACTCCTTGAGCATTTTATTCTTGATTTTCCTTAGTATTTTACTTTTTCATGCTCTGCTTAATACTCTTTACCTGAGCTTATATTGTATTCATTCAAGAGCCTTTCCGTAAATTTAGGGTTTATTTCATTGGTTGGTTGACATGGAGACTGGTTTTTCCCTAATTAAATATGCATAACAATGACTGCTATCATCATCAGTGATTCAGGGTTTAGAATTATTTTCCAGAATCCCCTTTTTTCTTGCTTATAAATCTCTAATTTATTTATTCGTTAGACACATATTTATTGAGTGCTGACTCTGAGTAGTGTTCTAGGCCCAAAAGATATTTCAGTGTAAAAAAAAAAATCCTTGCTCTCCTAGAACTTACATCCTAGTATGTGGCTATGTGGATACAGATTGTGTACAGTAAACAACTAAATTAAAAAGATGTTAGAAAGTGAAAAATTAGAAGAGCATGGAGGACCAAGAATCCTGGTGTGGAGGCTGAAGCTAATTTTAAAGAGGATGGTGAGGGCAGATAGGTCTCATTCGAGCAAAGCCCTGAGGAAGATGAGGTGAAGACCTGGGAAAAGAGCTAGTGCAAAGGCACTAGGGTGGGGATCTGCCGTGCATAACCGAGGTCAGCGTGTCTGGAATGAGAGGTAAAAAGCAGATGAGGTCAGAGGGAACAAGTCATATTGTGTCTTGTTGGCCTGTGTGTGGGCTTAGGGTTTTACTCTGGATGACACAGGCATGCATCAGAGGATTTTAAGCCCAGACATGCTATCACCTGACTATTTTGAAAAGACCACTCTGGCTGAGTCGATTACAGGAAAGCATTTAGAAACTCAGAGAGCAGAGGCGACTGCAGATGAGAGAGCCTGCTCCAGGCTCAGACCTGTGTGGTAACAGTGAAAATGGTAGATTCAAGATATACTTTGAAGATCGCATTTCTTCATCAGTTTGTTGGGGACTGTGACAGAAAAATAGAGATCAAAGAAGATTCCTAGATTTCTGTTCTGAATACCTGGAAGAATACATTTGCCATCACTTAAGGTAGAAAAGGAGGAAGGTAAAGTGGTTTGGGGGAGGCATGGTCAAAAGATTAGAAGTTTAGTTTTGGACATGTTAAATTTGAGAAGACTCTTAGATATCAAAGAGTTTTGATATCTATTTGAAGTTTGGGAGTGTGGTCTGGATGTAGATATGTTTGGAAGCCATTGTTCTATAGAAGGTAAATATTTAAAGTCATGAGGTTGAGTGAGAATAAAAGTAAGTGAAAGAAGATAGAGAAAAGAAAAAGACACCAAGGACTAAACCATATGGGCATTCCAATATTAAGAATTCTAGGAGAAGAAATGGAATAGGCACAGGAGACAGAGAAACAGTTACCTGTGATATGAGATGTAAACCTTTTTTTTTTTTTTCTTCTTCAATTGTCCCAGAAGCTAAGAAAATGCATCAAAGTAGACAAAGTGATCAACTCAGCCAAATGCAGTTTAGTGGGATGGTGAGGATCTGACACACTGGAGTGAGTCTATGACAGAATGGGAGAAGATTTAGAGGCTGAGCATAAATAACTATTTTACAGAGTTTTGCCCGAGAAAGGAGCAGAATAAATAGGGGAGTGAGATAATAAAGGTTGTTTTGTTATTATAGATCAAGATGGAAGAAAAAATAAAGTAGGGAGGAAACAAAAATGTAGGAGAGAGATGATAGAGTTACTGGATCAATATCCTTGAGTTGGTGAGAGAGATGGGCTATGATACAAAATGGGAGGTTTTGGATGAAAAGAGCATGCATAGATAATCAAAATTAGCATGTAGCTAGGCAATATGCAAGGATGTGAGTACATGGGTAGAAGTGGTAGTAGGGTCCCATCATGTTCAATTCTCAATGTTTCAATTTTAAGTGTTTGGTGTGTAATATTAGGGAAAATGGAGATGGAATAAACATTATTGAGCTCTTGCTATGCTCCAGTCATTTGACCTTACTGATTTATTTAATATTGCAGCAATCCTATGAGATTCTTATCCTTACTTTATGAATGCAGAAATGGAGGAAAAAGAGGTTAAAATGCCTTGCCCAAAATATACACTTTATTCGTGGCCAGCTATATTTCCTTTGAGGAGATTATTTTAGAATGAAGAGAATAAAACAGAACAACAAAGAAAGTGCAAGAGCACAGCAAGAATCTGCCAATATACAATCCCCAGATGGAAAGAGGAAAGAAAATGGTGGCCCATATGCTAGTAGAAAATACCACTACACACTGAAATAATTACAATTTTTGGTTCTTTTGGGGTTTAAAGATGAATAGGAAACCATATTGAACCTGATTTGGCTTCATATTTGAGTTAGTACCATTGAACAGATGTGATCAATTCTTCTAAAAACTAAACAGCCTAAGTTGGAACTCTGAAATGAAGGAGATCTAAAGGTTATAAGATTTTAAAAAACAACATCAATTCTTCCATTGTTTACTGACAGGCAGAAAGAGTTTCCTGAAGCAAATGATTAAAAGATCATTATACTTGTCCTACTCAGTTGTTCCACAGAATAAATACTTTTTTTTTTCCTTACAGAAACTGGGGCTGAAGTTGAAAACATTTAAGACTTATGCCACAAAATAAATCCTTTGTCGAAACTGCTATCCTTTCTTCAGTCCTGTGCCTATCCAATATAATATCTTTTCCTTGTATTGTTTTCACATATACTAGATTAACAATTATGATGTAATTTTTGTTTTAATTCTTGTTTATATTACTTTTATGACAGATTTGGTTGCTAATCAGTTAATATTTTTTTCTATGAATATTCTTTCCTCCCCCCATGGTAATACCTGCTAACGTGTTTAGGAAATGACCCATTTCAAAAATTGTACAAGTATATAAATTTGTTATAAACAATCACATAACTCATTCTGCATCTGATCATCTTAAACTCTGGAGTAGATATGGATGCATCATTTCTAATAATATATCTTCACATAGCCCTTTATAAGTGGACAGAGTACTTTATGTAACCTTTCCACTTATGTTTTTTTTTGTTTTTTTGTTTTTTTTTTTTTGGTTAGAAAATTATTGCTCATTGGGGTTAATTAACTAGCCCAAAGTCACATGGCTACTGGTTAGGAGCCCTGGGGCACCTGTCCAAATCATGACCCCAAGTTTCATGTGCTGTCTGCCTTCACTGCAATGGTGCTTCCTTTGCTTTCCTGAGAAGTTTCTTTAATTTGTTTTTAAGTATTTTTCTATCAAGGTAGGATACTATGCAGCATGCCAGATGCTTCTAAATATCCAACTGTTTGACTCTGTGTAGACAAAATGATCCAGATTTTTTTTCCTTTCCTTGAATTTTAAACATTTCATCCAGATGGTTGCTTACATGCAAACATGATTTTAGTTAAAATTAAGATCCTACCAATTTAAAGGGTTGATTTTCAATTCCATTTCTTTTTGTCACATTTAGGAAATTGGACAAAGTTCTTTTTAAAATAATTTTTAATTTAGGATCTATTTCTATGTTTACTGTAATCCTACTCATCTGGTATCTATGTAATGATAGCATTAGAGCAGCTTAATTACTAAGGCCCATCATGTTCATTAAAGCATGTAAAATGTTGCAAAAATAAGTTTTAAACAATGAAGATAAGAATATTTAAGCAAAGGAGCTGGGATCATTGCGACCATAATGGTATTCTCAAAAGTAGAAAACCTTGATTAATCAGCAGAGGGCTTAATTTGATGCTCCCCACTCCAGGGCTGAGGAAGAACTCTTCATTCTGTTATTCTTTTTTCCTTTGAGGCAAAGGCCTTTGAGGTGATTACAACAAAAAGGAAATAACATGTTGTCTCCTAGTCCTAGGAGGATGACACAAAATGCCTTTCTTCTTTTCTCTTTCTCTCACAAAATAGCTGCCATTCTGCTTTCCCCCCAAAACCTCATTCTCCACTTCTAGAATCTTCTTTCCCTGTTCCTTGATTTGGCAAGTGGAGGGAGGAGGAGAGGGGCCAGGGCATAAGTATGAGCAGCACAAGGATTGCTTTAGGGCGCATTACATAACCCTGCCAAGTGGATAGGACGCGCATGCGGATACTCTGTTTTCAGGAAGAGGGAGAGGGGGGCCTTGGAATAACCATTATGAGCTTACGTGCCCTTCCTGATTTGGATTTCTGGGTCTCTCAAGAGATATGTTCCATGACGGTGATCCTTAGAAGAGGAATGCAGATAGCTAGATCTAACTCTCCATTTCTGCTACTGCTAAGTTCCCGCTCCCCTCTTCCTCAGGTCCCCATCTTTCCAGGCAGTGAGCAGGTCAGGCTTCAGTTGCAGCTGTGAGCTTTCATCAAAGAGAACTGTTGTGTTGCTATGTTGAGATAGTAATTTACAAGCTGGGAAGATCCTGAGGTTTCTGAGGTGCCTCTAAGCTAGCAGCCAATCAGCCTTCCAGACCCTCTCTTGACCTATCTCAACGCCCACCCACGCTCACACACATACTGGACGCGTCAGAACAGCTAGGCTTTCGTTTCTTATTCATTGAGGGAGTCCACCTACAATGCCAAGTTATGTATTTTTAAAGGGGGGCTGGTAATGGATTCTGCTGCTTAAAGAAAAATTTGGAAGTCATTTATTTAGGGAATTAACTATATTTCAATGAAAATATTTTTATTTATAAATTTGGACTGAGGAGAAAGTTTACTCTTATAAGGACAACTTAAAATTTTTTGTATTCAAACGTACGCTGAAAAACCAGGGAATAGATTTTTGTTTTCTGTTTTTATTTTATGAAGACCTTCGGCCGCCTATGGAATTTAGCAAAGCACATTTTGAGATGGAAGAACAACTTTGTAGAATGGTTAATGGGGTCAGACTTTCATTAAATGGAAACTTTGACCGTCCCAACCAGTGCTTTGCTCTTGTTAATTTATGTATTCTTATTATTTTTGGTGGTGTTTTGTGTGCTGTGTCCTAAAGCACTGCCTCAGTTTTCCTTGTGTGGCCTCCTCTGCCTCTCAGTCAAAGCCCACTCTAGGCAAAGTCCCATGTCATGCTGGAGGTACGCTTGGGCCAGATGCCTTCTTTGCCATCAGGGAGCTTACAGTGCAATGACAGTCTGCTAGTAACAAGAATCAAGACATTTTCGTTGGCAGCCAGGTATAAATTGCCAAGTAAATGTAAGTCTGCTGATATTTGGCATTGTGTTCCCTATAATAAAACATTTAATTAAATCTTTAAATGTGTGTGGAGCACAAAATATGCACATCAGGCATAACCAAAACTATAATTATATCAGCCCTGTTGCTTGAGCCCACCTTAGTTGTTCTGCCAAGAAGCAATGGTTTAAAACTTTCTATCCATCTGTTTCAGGGGAAAAATCCTACACCATACCTATACAAATCTCTTTAACACTTAGGAATGCTTTGGCTACTGGTACAACAGCTGCTGCGTTACTGTACTACAGGCTGTTGCTTCCAGAGGTAAACGAACAGCTGCTGCTTTGGGCTTCTTTTCAGACTTTTGTTGAGTATCTGCCCTGTGCAAAGCCCTGTAGTAGGTCCCAGAGATACAGAGATGAAGCAGACATTAAAAAGCTGCCCTCAAAGAACTCACTTCTCCTGGGGGACGCAGATACAGAAAGAGAGCCTAACAATGTAGCAAGCAGCCTAAGGAAGAGAAGCAAGGGGCATTATGGGAACACAGAGTAGGAGAGGCACCCATGGTTTAGAAACATCAGAGAGGTTTTGTGAAAGTGTTCCTTCACACAAATGCCCAGGGATGAATATCGTCGTCTCTCATTGCCTTTAAAGCCTAGTGCTGCTTGTGGGGCCATTCTACTCAATCTCTTTATGTCTGTACATATGTATGTCTTCTTCTTTTTTCCAGATATTAGTTGTTTTTCTCAGTTTTCTAATCTTGCCTGACTTTAAGACTGCTATTTTCCCACTTCTAATGTGCTCCATCTGATCTGTAATGGACTGGAAAACTGAGTAACCACACTCTTTGTTTAGACTTGTTTGTGAAATAAGAAATAGGCTCAAAATGAGGGTCTCCACTATGAGTGGTATATAGCAACTTAAACACATAGACTTTTTTAGAAAGTCATTTTGTTTGATTTTATGTTCTGAATTACTGAGGCTGTTAAAGAGTGAGATGAGTGAGGTGTTTACAGATAGGGAATCTACAGGGGCCACCTGTCTCTTCCCAGGTGACCTTTCAGGAGCATGCACAGGTATCATTTATCCTTGATACCTGCAGGACACCTGCAGACATGGTCGTTCCACCTCACTACACTCCTTCCCTCCTTCTTCACGTCTCTCAGCCTAATCGAGATCCACCATCATTTCTTGCCTGAACCACCACAATAGCCTTGAACAGGTCATCCTATTTCCATCCCTGCCTCCTGGAAGCCAACTTTCACGTAGTAGCCAGTGTGATCTTTACTTTAAAGCAGGGATCCTTAACAAGGGGTCTGTGAGCTTGAATTGAAATTCAAAAAGACATTATTCTTGTGGGGACGTGTTGGTGCGGGTGTGATATATTTATTAAATAATACACAATATAGTGTGGATTTAGTAAGTGGTCCATGGTTTTCATCTGACTGGCAAAGGGGTCCATGGAACAAAAAGGTTAAGAATCCCTGCTTTAAAGTCTGAAATGAGATCATATCACTGTTTTCTCCATCCCCTTCAAGTGTTTCCTATTGCTTTTAGAACAAATGTAGAACTCCTTACCACAGTAGATTAGACCTTGCATGATGATTCCTGCCCACCTGTCTTATTTGCTGGGCTGCGATGACAAATCCCACACAATGGATGGCTTAACCAACAGGACTTTATTGTCTCACAGTTTTGGAGACTACGAGTCCAACATCGTGGTGCTGTGGTATTGCCAGGCCATGCTTTCTCCCGCAGCGTTTAGTGTTCTGGAGATAACTTGCCAGCAATCCGTGGTGTTCCTTGGCTTGCCGATGCATCTCTGCCTCTGTCACATGGTGACCTTTCTCTGCTTCTCTGGCTTCTCCTAACTGAATTTTCTCGGCTTATAAGGACTCTAGTCATATGTATTAAGGCCCATCCTGATTCTAT
>JAQZBX010035368.1:9389-24713 GCA_029593785.1 Cabassous unicinctus
GGCACTGTTTACCATGGCAGTCAATGAGATCCTGCTGAGATGTGCATAAGCGTAACCTCTGGAATGATCTCCCAACTCACTTTGAAATCTCTTAGCCATAAAAATTCATTTGTATTTAATATTTCTCACTTTTGGTAGAGGTCTATTTCCAGACGCATTGCTAGTTGGTTCTTGGTAATAATCCTCAGTGCCAGGGAGGCTCATCTCCAGAAGTCATGTCCCATGCCAGAGAGACATATGCTGAGTTTGGCTTAGAGAGAAGCCACATTTGAGCAACAAGGAGGCTTTCCAGAGGTAACTCTTAGGCAATATATAATACTAGGCTAAGTTCAATTTCAGAAGAAAAACTTCATAAGTACAATCATCAATATCAAGGGCTTTGCATAATGGTTTGTCCTCCTTTGCTAGTCTTTGATTTCTAATATCTCAGTAGAGAGCACATATTCCAAAGCAGTAACATTGAAAATATATGTGAACTTGGCTTTGTGTCAATAAATTTTTCAGAAACCTAGGAATCTAGCCCTTGTTTTTTATAGAAGTCTTATTTTGGCCACCAGCAATGAAACTGGCTAACAATATATAAGGTTATAAGAGAAAAATGAAAATAAGAGAATAAAAAGTTATCTTTAAATATTTTCTGAATAGATGAAAACGGAAGATTACCATTTTACAACTGTCAAGAGAAGAGATTAATTTTATATCATTTTCTATTTTCACTGCCTAACATGGTAAAGTTGGATGAATAGAAGGCCATTGTTTTTATTCATTAATTTCAAGAGATTGTTAGAAGACGGAAATCTTTTGGAATTATTATGTCTCTGTAACAATCTTCATCTAAAAATTATGACTCAAAGAATAATCTGTCCTCTTACAACCAAAAATGTTGTCAGAAGAATGAATTAGGAATATGCTATCAACATACAGTTTCAATGTCTGCCCATAAAGTTCATTTGAGGATTTCTGTCTTTTTTACACTAGCCAAGATAACATTTTATCAAAAATAACTTGATTTAATTTAGATTTTTAAAAATGATGAAAGGCTCAATACTGATTTTGGATAGAAGTTTCCCCTCATAAATATCTATGATCACATTAATATCTATGCATAAAATGACATGACTAAACTATGATATTGCTAATTTACTTAAGTCTCCCAAGTACTGAAATTTTGTTCAATGACCCAATGGAATTCTTTCATGACTTGGTGACCGCCAGATACCAACAAAGCCATATGAATGAACTGTTTCATGAGAGATGATCATCTCAGAGGTCAAAAGAACAAACAGACAAAATCTTTATAGGACTATATGTGCATACATATTTTTTAATTTTTAAAAAATATTTTTACAAATATATAAAAATATAAATATTATATACATAATTATATAAACATATCAATATATTTGTAGTCTATATACATATATGTGCATGTTTTCTATTAAATAAAGAAAATAGATACCATGATATATGATTGATTATGTTTTTAAAATTCATTCTGAAATATAGCTTAAGAATTCTTGCACTTGCAGAAATGAAATAAAACAGATTAAGATGGGATCTGAGCATAATTGTTGACCACAAAGTTATGATTTCAAAGTTAAAACACCATTTCTTATTTGAAATTATTATATGCAACCATTATAGAAGTATTGAAAAGATATCTGGAATTCACTCAGGATTTTAAAATATTTATTAAATAAATAATAAATTTTATTTATTAAATAATATATAAAACCTACAAGATGAGAATACTTTGATTCCCTGGAATTCATAACATTTTGGAAGATGACCTCAAAGCTATACTTCTATTCCTCTTATATTCAGGATGTATAAACAAAGCTACTGTTTTATATGTTTGTTTTTAGGAGGTACTGGGAATAGAACCTGGGACCTGGTACATGGGTAGCTGGTGCTCAACCACTTAAGAACCATCCACTCCCCTCATCTTCTTTTAATAATACAGATGTGAAAGTTACTCCTGCAATCAGTAACCTGATTGATTAGACAAGGAGGTTGCTGAAGAACAAATTTCTATCGTACAAAATTTGCCACATATGTGCAAAAATAAATTTCAAAGTAAGCCTTGCAAAAGTCTCCAAAATTAATAATTTAAGAGTTATAAGGCCTTGGGTAAGTCATAATCAGACTTGGGTTCAATTTTGTCATTTGTACAAGAAGAAGACTGCTCTAAAATAACCACTAAAATCCTTTCCATCCCTGACCCATGATTGCACTGATGTTTAACAACTACCTTTCATCCTAAAATGAAGGTATTTTCATTTTCAGATAAGTTTAATATTTTTGTTATGAGGAAAAAGATATGAGATACATATTGATAGGTTAGTTTTGATCTTTATTATTTCCCAATGTTCCAAGGGGTCACTCTTAGGGAACAACTGAAATTTTAATGTCTACAGTTTATTAAAATAAATCACATACCTAAATATACATCTGGAAACTCCCTTCATCTATTATATCTATTTATTACATAAAGCATGACTATGTTTCCAAGAGTAACTGGAAGGGTCCTTCCATTAGCAATCTGCTGGCATGATTTTACCCTAAATGGGCATTATAAATTATACTCCTTACTAGTTTTTTTCCTAAAGTACATTTTCCTAATATTTAATTTATAGATCATTTCCCAAATGTATTAGTAATAAATGTTTGAAGACGGTAGACAGATCTCCAACAGAAAAGCATCACTCTTGCCAATTACTGGGAGGACTCATTAAAAAGGCATCAAGAGAAAACAAAATAAAAACAACCTTGTGAACCTTTGTAATTGGTCTCAAGAGTTAGGATATCAATACAGAAATGCCCCAGTCCAAATTACCCCTTAGACTGTATAGAACGTAACTACTTGGTATTATACTATTTGTACAAGACAGTTGCTTATGAACAGAACAAAAACAAAGCAAACTCTAAGTGCTACTTGATTTTAGACATTTTCTCCCTAAAACAATATTTGATATGGATTTATTCTTATAGTCCTTTTAAACTACCATGCTGCTCAAAAGTGAAGTAATTTAAAAGAAGTATGTCATAAATACGAATCATGGATGTAGAATACATGGATGGATGGATGGATGGATGGATGGATACATACATATATACATACATACATACATACATACATACATACATACATAGCAGTATGGTAGCCGACAATTTAGATGCATCCCACAGGGATTAGTTCATAGAGTGAAAATTTCTTTTATTAGCGACTAATGTCTTAATTTACCAATTTTTGAAATATTGGATTTTCTTAAAGTAAGAATTCCCTTGTCTGGATGGGGAAATTTTCTCATGATTCTGCATTTGTTTGTTATCCATTAGTCATCACACACAACATTCTGAATGATTTGGATTATCAATTTTAACATATCACATTACTTCCATCTCCTCATAACCCAAAGGGGGTGTATATCCAATATGATAGATGTGGAAGTCCAAGGAGTATGACAAGTGATGCGTGAAGCTAAGAATGCTGAAGATAGAAATACAACACTCAAATCCCATTCCGGTGTCCTTTATATTTTATTACTTTTTTTTCTACATTTAAAACATTATTCAGGATAATGAGATAGATTTATGGAAGTTATGTTCTTAAAGTTATCAGATCTTGGTCCATCCATAAACAACGTGTGCATAAAATGGGATTTGGGGGAAAAAAAAAAAAAAGGAAAGAGTTCGTAAAAGTATGTCAAATCCCAGCATGATTCTTTAGATATATCTGGGTTTCTCAGAAGCTACTTGACAACTGATTAATCTCATTTATTTTTCCTTTTTGCTTTGAGCTAAACAAGTTACAAGTAAAAATCACTTATTTTTTTATGGAACTTCTCTCCAGGTGAAAACATTCTTGTAATCTTATTAATCAAATACATTAATATTGACATTAATATTTCTGTTTTCAACTGTTGTACAAAGCATCATTGAATAAAATTTGTTCAACCCACTATGTGAGTTAGAAAGAGAAAAATATTGTAGATAGATAACTTTTAGTATCTGCTTTATGCACACACATGCAGAAAAGTCTAATGTGAGAGTCTGGAATCTAGGCATTTTGATTCAAGTTTGTCATTTCCTCATTCTCCATTCACCTCCAGGTAAGCATTTACAGATCTGTGTTTGAATTCACAAGTTAACTTATGGGTAGAAGTTGTAAATATTTTTTAGCTTGGATATTAGTTATAATAACTATATATATATAATTATTGATAAGTTGACTGTAAGTTTATTCTTGTTATATATTTCTCTTGGTAAATGAATACATGTTTAATGTAACAAATGTTTAAAATAAAAGAGAAAATAAAATTTGTCTATTATCCTACTATCTGAAAATCATTAGGTAGCATTTTCTTGTAATTCCCTCCAGTTTTACTTTAATCACTCAACATATAGATTATAATTTTGCTATAATTAATAACGTTGTGATGAACAGTTCAATATGTAATTTCTTGTCAGACTCTTTGGTTATTTACTTAATTTAGACTGGCAAATTATATTTTCATTAACTATGTCTTAACAACACATTAACAGAGTATTTTCCTGATCATCCAAATCATACCAACAGAGAAATACTGTTTAGAGCAAATGGATACTGAACTGAGACTTCAGTAAATAGTTGTACTGAAGTCAGCACATAAAAACTGGAGTCTATCAATTCAATGGGAACTTTTTACATAATATATAATAATAGTAAGTTTTTGAGCATACACCACATGCAAAGGTTCTTATAAGTGCTTTACCTGCTGTATCATATTTTAAATTCACAATAAGCTTCTGATCACTAAAAATGGGGAAACTGAGGCACAAAAGCCTTAAGTAAATTTTGCATGGTCAAACAGTCCTAAGAGGTAGAGCCAGAATTTATGCCACATTCGTATGATTTTAAAGCCATTGTTTTTAACTATTATGTTACTCTGTCTCTCTAAATTACATTTCACATGTTTTCTTGAACAGACTCTATGTTATTAAGTTTACTTCACAAATAAGGAAAGTGAAGCTCAGCGATGTTAGGTGAGTTTAATATTACAAAGCTAGTCAACAGGAAAGCCAGTATTTTTATATAATAATTTTAGACTTTCAAATATTGCAAAAATAGTACTGAGAATTACCATATACTCTTCACTGAACTTTCTCAATGTCAAAATCTTATATAACAATAGTACAATTATCAAAATGGAAACTAAACTGCAAACTTTATTTGGATTTTTCCAGTTATTTGATAATGTCGTTTTCCTGTTCCATGACACAATGACATAAAGAATATGTCATTACTAAAATATTTTGTAGAGTGTCCTTCAATATGAGTATGTCTGATATTTTTTTCATGATTAAAATATGTGTTTTTCGCAGGAATACCACAAAAATATCACCGGAGTGATGTGCCCTTTTCATTGTACTATATCAGGGTATATTATGTCAATATGTCTTTTCTTTTAAGGAGGTACCAGTGATTGGACCCAGGACCTCATACATGCGAAGCAGGCACTCAACCACTGAGCTACACCCAATCTGTGATGCCAATATTTCTTATCACTGGTGATGTTAAACTTAACCATTTGATTAAGACGCGTCTTCTGATCTTTCCACTCTGAACTTAATATTTCCCCTTTATAATGAATAAATACCTTGGGGAAGTTATTTCTGAGTCTGGAAAGTTTGTTCTTCCTCAAACTTTCATCCACTAATTTTAGCATTCATTGGTGGATCTTGCCTGTAATCATTTTTATTGTGGGTTGCTAATTTCTTCATCTCTTCTATATTTATTAATTGGAATTCTTCTGTAAGGAAGAACTGTAACTTCTCTGAATATATGTGTGTGTGTGTGTGTGTGTGTGTGTGTGTGTGTTCAATTATTTATTTATATCAGCATGGGCTCATGGATATTTATTTTATCCTATGAGCTATAATCCAATACTATAATTCCTTACTGGGTTGCTCTAATTTTCCAGCTTTAGCCATTGGGGGTTCTTTCACATTGGAGCCTATGTCCTTTGACATGCCCCATTCTTACTGAGCACTTCCTTATTTTCAGTGCCAAAGATGATCCCAGCTCATCTTATATTTTCCCTTCCCCAGTCCCATAATCAACAACTTCTCCCAGGAGCCTTTGGAGAACGGCATTGAAAAACCAAGATCTGGAGAATTGACCTCATCAGCATGGCAACTTAAGACATCCCCTGGAAAAGTATGCCCTGAGAATCAACTAATTAAAGGACAAGACTAGAGGAGGACTCCATAAATGCTGAGTTGAAAAAGGAAGGGAGGGAGGGAGGGAAGGAGGAAGGAAGGAAGATAAACACCAAACTCAGGTAGAAAATTTATGTTCCGGACCTACCAGTCCAGACCCCTCCCTCTCACTCAGTCCAACACATCTTGGGAACAGCATAAAGGCAGCAGAGCCCAGGTCAACCTTGTTGCAGATACAGAATACTCACAGCAGCAAGTTAGAACCCCATGCACATCCAGGCACAGGTATCCAAGGCTGCAGAGAACAAGGGTGGAACACAAGCAGCTGAGGACTGCCACATACAAAAGTTCCCCTAGGGGAAAAAGACCATGGAAGAACTTTTGACAAAAGGTGAACACACTCAATCCAGTCTCTGTATGCTAGACCACCTAAACACAAAATAGACCTTTCTGGATTGACCCTATCAGCCTCTCCAAGGTGGGATACCCCAATGGGGAAGAAGCTGGAAGCAGAAAAGCATCACAAGGAAAAAAAGAAGGGGTAGGGTTGAACTGCTGTAAGGTAGGATGGATCCCAGAACTGAAACGTGTAATGAAAAGTAGACACTGAGTTAAGAAGAGAACTTAAGCAAATCACAGCAGCTGGGGAGAAAATTCTGCACACAACATCAGGATTCCTGAAGAAGGAAAGAGGAAAGGAAGATTTCTCCTGGAGGTCAAGCAATTGCATGTAAACAGGGCAATCTTAACAATTGTACCACATATCTACAGCAAGAATCAAGTGTGAAAGAACTAAGAAAGTCAGAAGAGTTAAACACAGGCGACTCTATAGGTCCAGAAAAGTTGGATCAAGGGTCAAAGAAGAGCCTTAACACAAAGCCAATCAACAATAAAACCCTAGGCAAGATAAAGAAACTGACCTTTGGAGTTAACACATCAAAATAATCGGATGACCAGGCATCAGCAAAAAACTTATAAGTCATACTAGGAAAATGGAAGATAAGGTACAGTTACTGGAACAAATGAAAACTTAAAAGAAGACACAGAATTTGGAACTACAAATCAAAGAAGGATAACAAATCTACTAAATCAACTTAAGGAGATATGGATGAAGCAAACTAATGGTGGATATAGAGATAAAGGATATTAAGAAGACAATATGTGAGCATAAAGAAGAATTTGAAAGTTTAAAAAGAAGCATAACAGAAGTTACGAAGATAAAAGGCAAAATATTGGAGATTGAAAATACACTAACGGGAAGCAGATGTGGCTCAACGATGAGATCCTGCCTACCACATGGGAGGTCCCAGATTTGGTTCCTGGTGCCTCCTGGAGAAGACGAGCAGACACAGGGAGAACACAGTGAATGGACACAGAGAGCAGATAGTGGGCGCAAACAACAAGGGGGTGGGAATAAGTAAATAAAATAATCTTTAAAAAAAATACACTAGAGGTATAAAACAACAGATTTGAAAGGGCAGAAGAAAGATGCACAGCAAAGTAGAAGACAGAAAAATTCAAATAATATAGTCAGAAGCACAGATACTAAAAAGAATAGAAAAAATTGAGCAATGTCTCAGGGACTTTAGAGATAGTATAAAGCATACAAACATATGCATGACTGTTATCTCAGAGGAGAAGAGAAGGGAAAAGGGCAGAAGGAATATTTGAGAAAATAATGGTTGAAAATTTCCCACCTCTTAGGAAAGACATAAATATTCATATCCATATCCAAAAAGTTCAACCTTTACCAGACAGAATAAACTCTATTAGATCTATGCCAAGACACACACAAATCAGAATGTCAAATGCCAAAGATAAAGAGAGAATTCTTTCAGCAATAAGGGAAAAGTGATTTGTATCATAAAAGGGATACTCAATAAGACTAAGTGCTGATTTCTCACCAGAAACCATGGAGGTAAGAAAGCAGGGGTATGATATATTTAAGATAATGAAAGAGAAAAACTGCCAGCAAAAAATTCTTTATCCGGCCAAACTGTTCTTCATAAATGAGGGAGAGTTGAAAGTATACACAGATAAACAGAAACTGAGAGAGTTCCTCCACAACAGACCTGCCCTATAAGAATTAGTAACAGGGGCTCTTCAGGTTGAAAAGAGAAGACAGAAGAGAGTGGTTTGAAATAGTGAGAAGAAGTGAAGATCTTCAGAAATGGTAACTAAAAGGGCAAATGCAAAACCCAATAGTACTGTATCCTCAATACATATCTCTGCTCTTTAATACCTGTAAGAGTCAGAATACAATTTAAGAGGAAAAGTCATATTTCCTGATAATGGACATGCAAAATATTAAGAGGCAATGTGGGACAAAAACACTATAAGGAGGGGAAATGGAGGGATATGGGAGCAGAGAACAGGTATGTTATTGAAGCTAAGTTGGTATCTGTGTAAGTAAGTAGGTCATAGATGTAGATTGTGTCATACAAACCCCAAGGTAACCAAAAAGAAATTATTTTAAAAATATATAGAAACAGAAATGAGAAAGGAATCAAATCGATAACACCACAAAAGATCAATTATACAGAAAAGGAGGCTGCAATAAAGCAAAAGGCAGACAAAAAAGATATGGCATATAAAAACCAAAGACAAAATGGCTGAAATAAATACTGCTGTTACAGTAATAACACTGAATGTTACTCGATTAACCTTCCCAATCAAAAGACACAGATTGGCACAATTGATAAAATAGCACAATCCAACTATACGTTGTTTACTAAAGACCCACCTTAGACCCAAAGGCGCAAATAGATTGAAAGTGAAAGGATGGAAAAATATAATCCATGCAAATAGTAACCATAAAAGAGCTGGGATAACTATACTAATATTGGACAAAATAGGCTTTAAGTCAATAGCTGGTACAAGAGACAAAGATGGGCACTATATTTTAATAAAAGGGGCAATCCACCAAGAAGAAATAACAATCATGAATATTTATGCACCTAACAATGGTGCCCCAAAATACATGAAGTCAACACGACTAAATTGAAGGGAGAAATAGACAACTCCGCAATAATTGTTGAAGACTTCAATACTCCACTCTCATCAATACCTAGAACATCTAGACAGAAGATCAATAAGGAAACAGAGTACTTGAATGATATGATAAATAAATTAGACCTAACAGACATATATAGAACACTGTGACCCAAAACAGCAGGATAAATATTTTCTCAACTGCATATGGATCTTTCTTTGGGATAGACAGCACGTTGCGTCACAAAAGTCTCAATAAACTTAAAAAGAAATTACACAAAACATCATCTCTGACATCAGTAGTAGGAAGCTGGAAATCAATAACAGGAAAAGAAATTCATATGGAAGTTAACTAACACACTCTTAAACAATCAGTGGGTTAAAGAGGAAATTGCAAGGGATATCAGTAAATATATTGAGATGAATAAAAACAAGAATACAACAAACCAAAACTTAAGGGATGCTTTGAAGACAGTGCGGAGAGTGAAATTTATAGCCATAAATTCTTACATTAATAAAAAAAAAAAGCTAAAATCAAAGACCTAACTGCACACCTGAAGGAACTAGAAAAAGAACAGCAACTAAACCCAATCCAAGCAAAAAGAAAGAAAGAATAAAGATTAAAGCAGAAATAAATGAAGTAGAGAATTTAAAAAACAATAGAGAGCATAGACAAAACCAAAAGTTGGTTCTTAGAGATCAATAAAATTGACACATCTTTAGTTTGTAATCTGGTAGGATTCACAAATCAGGAAGAAATAAAGAAAGACTTAATCAATTATATAAATAATTTTAAAAGAAGGAAGAATAAAATAAGGACCTCGTTTACTTTTATTAGGTTCAGGACTAGCAGATGTACTTTGCACTGAAGGGAACTCTAATATATTTTAAAATTTAAGCTAAGTGCAAATGAGAAAAACTCAATCTCTGTGCCTTTGTTTCCTTATCTATGTAATAAGGATGATTATCTCCATCCCATAGAGATGTCATGAAATAATAAATGTGAAAGCACTTTAGAAAATCTAAAATACATGATTTCAAGGGTACATTGATGGTTAATAAGACAATGCTAATATAAAAACAATCAGTTAGAGGTCTTAAAAGCCAGAACTGAGGATTTCAGAAATCAGAAAGAATTTTTGCCTCTACTTTAGCCAACCAGCTACTCCTGGGAATTCAATTTCACCTTCACTGGAGTTTCAGTTTGCAATGTGCCACGTGGAATTCGGATTTTCCAATCTCCATGGTTGCAAGAGCAAATTCTTCTAATACATCTTTTAATATTTAAATATATTGTTAGTTCTGTTTCTCTGGAGTATCCTACTAATATATCCATCAAACACTAATCTAGATACTACTGTGAAGGGATTTTGCAAATGGAATTGAGGTTATTAACCAGCTGGCTTTAAAATACAGAGATTATACTGGATTATCTGGGTGGATCCAATGAAATCACATAAATCCTTAAGAGCAGAAGTGGAAGGCTGAAGAGTCCATTGGAAATATGTGGAGAAAAAGGTGAGGCAGGAAAGAAGAGCCAGAAGAAAGGGTCAGAGGGAGGTGTGAGAAGCACTCAACCCACCATTGCTGGCTTTGAATAAGCGCCATGAAACAGAGTATGCAGAAGGACTCTGGAAGCTGACCATGCCCCCAGCCACCAGCCAGCAAGAAAACAGGGAGGGACCTCAATCTTAACAATCACATGGAACCAAATTCTACCCACAACCTGATTGAGCCTGGAAATGAAAATTCCCCTAGAACTCCAGAAAAAAAAAAAAAAGCCTGCTGACTCCTTGATTTCCACTTTTGAGATTTTAATAAGAAATCCACACTGTGTTCACACTTCTAAACCACGAAAATTGTGAGCTAATAAATGGGTATTGTTTTAAGCTACAAAGTTTGTGTTATTTTGTTACAGCAGCAAAAGAAAACTACTATCTGGGGTTGCTGCAGAACCAAAATGATTTAGAGAAAACAATTCTTTTCATAATCTATGTCAACCATAGAGCCTCATACAAAACGACCTCTCTTGATGACAGTAGGAACCAGAGACATTTGATTTAAGGAAACCCAGAAAGTATTATTTGGGCAATCTGTACTTACAGGACCCACTATACCATTCTATGGGTCTGCATTTGAGACCCACAGGGGTCACTAAACCTACCCAGATCCATTTTCCCAAGAGCAGCATGAAGATGGAGTAGAAAGAATTCTAGAATTGAAATTGAAATCTGTCGTAAAACCTAACCCAGACTGAATCATCAACTAGCTGGGTGAAATATGGCATCTCATTACCTCTTGTAACCGTTGGCCAATTTGATGTAATTATGAATTCCAAAAATATAATTGGATCATGCTTATAAACTGATCTGTTAATCTGGGCATGATTAAGTTATGATTAGGGCGTTGACTGGACCATGTCAGTAGGGCGCTGAGCCCCACCCCTTGGTGGGTGGGGGAATCAAATATAAAAGGCATGGCAAAGGACAGAGGAAGCAGTTTTTGAGAAGCAGTTTTGATGTTGGAAAGAAGGCCCCAGGAGAAGATAAGCAAGCTGTTCGCCTGATCGTCTACAGCTGACCTTGTGGAGGAACCAGGAGCTAAGCCTGGAGAGAAACGCAGTCCTGGGAAGAGAGGAACCCCAGAAGCCTGAACCCTGGCAAACGCTGGCAGCTGTCTTGCTCTAACACATGGCAATGGACTGTGGTGAGAGAAGAAAATTAACGCTTTATGGCCTGGTAACTGTGGACTTCTACCCCAAATAAATACCCTTTATAAAGACCAACCCATTTTTGGTATTTCACATTAGCACCCCTTTGGTGGACTAATACACCTCTAAACCTGAATTTCTATATCTTTTGTATGGGTGTAAATAGTAGCTATTTTGTTTAAAATGAGATAATATAAAGTTATTTGTAAATCACAAATATATAAACAATTATGAGGTTTAGGAACATTATTTGGTGAGTCTCAGAAAATGACTAAAATAGCTACCAGTGGTCAGATTAGCCTAGACAGCTAATTTAGGAGGACTGATTCACAATTACTTATTACAATGCTTATTATCTCAGTGTATCCCTACATTGAGATCATACAATCAAATATGTTTGGAGGGGGTTTGTGGTTTATAAAACGGCAAGGAATGGAGGAAGAAAAAGATTCAATATAACATTATTGTAATTCCAAACTTTCATCAGAAAAGGGGGCACTAAGTAACAAAAGTTAAATAAAAAAATACATGAAAAATAATAGTTTACCATGCCTCTTCATTCAAAAGATAAGACACATGGGAACTGTGTTGCAATCACAACAATTTATCCTGCATAGGGTATATGACCCACTTAAATTATCTTTCACATGCTGTAGCTACATTTAATTCCTTTTAAAAAAATACCTTGAACCATAAAGAAGATGGGAAGTTTCACTATACTCTGCTGAAAGACTTGCTTAAAATCAAAGAGCTGGGAATAAGGACTTGCACCTTAAATGTCTGAGTTTGAATCTACATTTCCTTTCCTGATGCCATCCAATCAATTCCAAGGCTGACTTAAATGGTCATTATTTTCCTCTAAGCTCATAAGGGGGTGGGGGGTGGGGGGGATTCTATCAAACGGAAATGGCAAGGGGCTTAAACCTTAGATTATTATATTTGGGCTATGATAAAACCCCATTAAATTTGTCTGCAAGGGGGATTTGGAGGTAGAACCCAGAAGGAGGGGGACCACTGCCCTAACAGGCAAGTCCCACAAGCCAGCTGTCTTTAGCAGTTTGTCAAAGGAAACCTGCTCTAGCTGCTCAAGTACAGTTCCAGCAGAGCATATGTCACAGACCTCATCTTTGCCTGGCTCTGCTTTATTAGATTACAGCCTAGCACATGTTCCTTGCCTGGAGAGGAGCTCTAGCATATTTTAAATTCCAAGTCTAGCTTATCTGAGAAATACTCAAAATCTAGGTACTATTTTACTGGCTAACAAAACTGCTTCTGTAAGAGAAAAGTATTAAACCTCTTGCACTTTCAATTAAAATTTATCCGTCATTGCATTGTGATGAACTGTGTGGTGAAAGTTTTAACTTCTACAAAGTTTTGTAGCCAATTGGAAGAGCAAACTCTAGAAACAACAGATTTGGAATCCCTGAAGAAAACATCGAACTAGAGTATGGTTCATTATGAATGAGAATGAAATAATTCTTCCTTGTTTGATTCTCTCCCATTGAATTACTGGGTTTGACCCCATCCCTCATTCCACTTGAGAAAACTACGGGAAAAAAACAAAACAAGATTCAGAAATGCATTATTTTACAGAAAAAAAGATTCTAAGCTATGAAATAATTTACACATGAAAGCATATTAAAGTAAAAAATGCCTTTTTTATCTTAGCTTCTGGGGTAAAACAACAAAATATTCACTATGCTACATTATCCACAAATATCTGAGAGACTTCTGAATGTCAGTAGGGAACAGTTTATTGATCTGACTCAGGAAATATGGAGCACTACAAAGGACATTATACAAAAAGCAAGTAGTCCTGATTTCTGTATCTGTCTCCACCACTAACAAGCTCTCTGACCTTGACAATCCTCTTGGGACTTATTTCCCCATGTTGGAATGAACTAAATGATCTCTATGGTCCATTTACCATCTGAATTTAGGAGATGCAAAGAATTTAACTTAGTTACTCTACAAAATCTACTAAGAAGCAATTCTTGATTGTGATTTTGGCAAATCTGAAGAATAACCTAATGCTATCACACAGGCTGATCATTGTGGAAATAGCTAAATTATTTCAAATTCAATATTTGGTTTATATACCCCAAAGGTGGAAAGCAAAATGAAAATTAAAATGAAATGATTACCTAACATTTACTATGCTCTTTGCTAATCTCTCGACATATAACTACCCTAAAAGAATTTTAAGAGAAAGGTGTAATAACACTTCCCAAAGGGGTTAATTTCAACCCTGAAAGTGAGGGAGGGTATATATATTCACTGAAAAAATTGAAGGTTGGAACATGGGGCATTGTTTCTCCTATTATGTATAGTATAATCCAAATGATTTCAAAGTAGTAATTGGAAAATTGGAATAAAAGCCATCAAGAAGTTAGTTTCCTTGGTACAAAAACCTCATGAAATATTTTATTTTAAAATTCAAAACAGACATGATTTTTTGCACCATCACTCAGAGTCATACAGAAATATTAATATTTCAAAAAGGGAAGTTAACTAATTTTACTAAATCTACATTTAAAATCTATTTATTTGATTTATTGAACCAGCTTTATAAGCTGAGCTTTATTACTTACTTCTTTACTTATCTACAGCAATAAGAATACACATTGGGTGTTAGGGGGAAGGTTGGGTGGTAGTTGTGTGATTTCAAAACCTCACAGTGAAGTTTAAAACAAACAAATATAATGAAAAATATGGAGAAATTTTTTAAAAATTGTTCCTGGTTTTGTTACAGTAGAAATGTTTAACGTAAGGAAAATACTATTTCAGGGAAGGGGTATTCAGCAGACTTCCATAAAGAAGTTAGGTCTTGAAGAAGGTGCTGCCGTATTGAAGGCAGAGAACCTGGAAACTTTTAAAGGACTGATATTCAACCCGTACAAGTGAGTTATCTAGATATTTTCTAGGAAGATAAAACCCCATAATTAGTCTCAGTTAGTCTGCCCACATTAAATTATATTACATGCTGCACACAATTACATTTCTCCCTGAAATATTTCATAACTAATGAAATCACTCACATCTATTGATTCTATTTGAAGAAAAATGGGGAGGTTACTTTTTAAAAGTAGTTTTTTCACCACAGCATGATTATGTGGTGAGCTCGTAATGACAGAAACCATTTGTTTTTTTGACTCTTCATTGAAATAAATATACATTTAAATAAAAATCATGGTTATAGCACTTGGAACACATATAACAGACCAAATCCATTATTACCCCAAACTAGAATTAATTGCAATGATTTTTAGAAAAGCATAAACCCTCCTAATATAACAGGTGAATGCAGTAATAAATCTCTTTATATGCAAGGCAAATTTTAACTATTTTATGCATTAGCTCATTCAAGTCTTGTAATAAGTGAATGAGATAGACAGTATTAATATCTTCATTTACAAATAGGG
>JAQZBX010035369.1:0-24606 GCA_029593785.1 Cabassous unicinctus
TATATATAATAATATATGTGTTTTTGGCCCACAGGGCCTGGACAGGTACCTGCGGATTCACCCCCAAATCCTTATAGGAAAGGAGGGTTCTGGTGTTTCCACAGCCTTTCTGGGCAATGGTAGGCACTTTTGTTCGGCACAGACTGGACTGTTGGATGCCTGTGGATCCAACCGCTTGACCTAGTAGGATATGAGGGGTCTGGTGTCTCCACAGCCTCTCTGGGCAACAGAGGGTACTTTTGGCCTACAGGGACTGACCTGTTGGGTGTTTGTGGACCCAACCCTATGCCCTGATAGGATGGGAGGGGACTGGTGTTTCCTCAACCTCTCCAGGCAATGGCAGTTTCTTTCAACCTACTGGGACTGAAGTGTTGGGGGTCGGTGGTTCTGTTGCTACTCCCTAAAGGGCAAAAGGGACAGTACTCCTTCAGCCTCTCAGGGCAACTGCAGGTGTATTCGGCCCACACAGATTAGATTGCTGGGCACTCCAAAGGGTCCATGCCCACCCCCAGCAGGAAAAGGGGGCTGGTGCTACATCAGTTTAAGTGGGCAACTGTGATCATTTTGGACTCACATGGCATAGATTTCTGCCTACAACTGCAACTCCATCCCTACCCCAGGTAGGGGAAGAAGGGGTGTGAAGCATAGGTTTCTGCCCACAACTGCAGCTCCATCCCTACCCTTGGCAGAAAAGAAAAGTGAGAGAAGCTTCATTGCTTCCTGGGGGCAATGAGGGCACCTTTGGCCTCCACAGCTTACAGCACCAACTACATCCTTGTCTACTACTACATAACCAACAAGGGAGAAAGGGCAAGAAACCCCTAAACTAAAGAAAGAAAATACACCCAGAATAAACACCTCTAGTATGCCAGATGCCAAGACACCAACAAAAAGTTACAATTCATACCAAGAAAAAGGAAGATATGGCCCAGTCAAAGTAACAAGATAAGCCTCCACATGACATAAAGGAGTTGAGACAACTAATCATACATGTTCAAACAAATCTCCTTAAATTCAATGAGATGGCTAAAGAGATTAAGGATATTAAGAAGAAAGACACTGAGTAAGCACACAGAAGAATTTAAAAGCATACATAAAAATTAGCAGATCTTATGTGAATAAAATTTGCAATAATGAAATTAAAAATACACTGGAGGCATATAATAGCAGATTTGAGGAGGCAGAAGAAAAGATCGGTGAGCTTGAAGACATGGCCTCCAAAAGTGAACATACAAAAGAACAGATGAAGAAAAGAATGGAAAAACACGCAAACATTCATGTCATGGGTGTCCCAGAAGGCGAAGAGAAGGGAAAAGGGGCAGAATGAATATTTGAAGAATTAATGGTAGAAAATTTCCCAACCCTATTGAAGCAAATCATACTCCCATCAGAATAAATCCAAATAGACCAACTCTAAGACACATACTAATCAGAATGTCAAATGCCAAAGACAAAGAAAGAATTCTGAGAGCAGCAAGAGAAAAGCAATACATAACATATAAGGGATACCCAATAAGATTAAGTGCCAATTTCTCATCAGAAACCATGAAGGCAAGAAGGCAATGGTATGGTATATTTAAGATACTTCAAGAGAAAAACCGCCAGCCAAGAATTTTATATCCAGCAAGATTATCTTTCAAAAATGAGGACAAGTTTAGAATATTCAAAATAAACAGAAACTGAGAGAGTTTATAACAAATAGAATAGCTTTGCAGGAAATGCTAAAGGGAGTGTTACAGCCTGAAAAGAAACTACAGGAGACAGGCTTGGAAGAGAGTCTAGAAATGATGATTATATCAGTAACAGTAACTAAAAGTGTGAAAAGAGTGGTGAAAATAAAATGACAGATAAAACCCAAAGATCAAAATGGATGAAATAAGAACTGCTTTTACGGTAATAACATTGAATGTTACCATGTTAAACTCTCCAATCAAAAGATACAGACTGGTGGAATAGATAAGAAAATATGAACCATCTATATGCTGTCTTCAAGAGACTCACCTTAAACCCAAGGATGCAAATAGATTCAAAGTGAAAGTCTGGAAAAAGATATTCCACACATGCAGTAACCAAAAAAACCTGGGGTAGCTATACTTATATCACATGAAATAGACTTTAAAAGCAAAACTGTTAATAGAGACAAGGAAGGACATTACATATTAATAAAAGGTATGATTCACCAGGAGGAAATAACAACCATAAATGTATATGCATCTAACCAGGATGCCCCAAGATACATGAGGCAAACACTGGCAAAACTGAAGGGAGAAATAGACATCTCTACAATAATAGTTGGAGATTTCAATACCCCACACTCATCATTGGATATAACATCTGGGCAGAGGATCAATAAAGAAACAGAGAGCCTGAATAATATGATAAGTGGACTAAACCTAATAGACATATACAGAACATTGCTCCCCAAAACAGCAGGATATACATTCTTTTCAAGTACTCATGGATCTTTCTCCAGGATAGACCATATGTTGGGTCACAAAGCTGATATCAATAAATTCAACAAGATTGAAATTATACAAAGCACTTTCTCTGACCATAATGGAATAAAGTTGGAAATCAACAAGAGGCAGAAAAAGTGAAAATTCACACATATATGCAGATTAAACAACACACTCTTAAATAATCAGTGGATCAAAGAAGAAATTTCAAGAGAAGCCAATAAATATATTGAGATGAATGACAATGAGAAAACAACATATCAGAACCTATGGGATGCAGCAAAGGCAGTGCTAAGAGGGAAATTTATAGCCCTCAATGCTTACATTAAAAAAGAAGAAAGAGCTAAAAGCAATGACCTAACTACACAGCTGGAGGCACTAGAAAAAGAACAGCAAATTAATCCCAAAGTAAGTAGAATGAATGAAATAACAAAGATCAGAGCAGAAACAAATGAAATTGAGAACAAAAAAACAACAGAGAGAATTAACAAAACCAAAAGTTGGCTCTTCGAGAAGATTAACAAAATTGACAAACCCTTAGCTAATCTAAGAAAAAAAGAGAGAAGATGCAAATAAATGAAATGAAAAATGAAAATGAGAACATTACTACTGACCCCACAGAAATAAGAGAGATCATAGGAGGATTCTATGGACAACTTTATGCCAAAAAACTAGATAATGTAGATGAAATGGAAAAATTCCTAGGAATGTACAAGCTACCTACATTGACTCTAAAAGAAATAGAAGACTTTAACAAACCAATCACAAATAAAGAGATTGAAACAGTTATCAAACAGGTCCCCAAAATGAAAAGCCCAGGACCAGACAGTTTCACAGATGAATTCAACCAAGCATTCAAAGAAGATTTCATACCAATCTTACTCAAGCTCTTCCAAAAAATTGAACAAGAAAGAACCTACCAAACTCATTCTATGAAGCCAATATCACCTTAATACCAAAGCCAAATAAAGATATTATGAAAAAAGAAAATTACAGACCCATTTCTCTAGTGAATACAGATGCAAAAATCCTCAATAAAATACTTACTAATCGAATCCAACAACACATTAAAAGAATTATTCATCATGATCAAGTGGGTTTTACATCAGGCATGCAAGGGTGGTTCAACACAAGAAAATCAATCAGCATAATACACCACATTAATAAATCAAAGACGAACAATTACGTGACCTTTTCAATTGATGCAGAAAAGGCATTTGACAAAACACAGTATCCTTTCTTGATGAAAATACTACAAAAGATAGGAATTGAAGGAAACTTTCTCAACATGATAAAGGCCATATATGAAAAACCCACAGCTAATATTTTTCTCAATGGTGAAAGACTGAAAGCTTTCCTGTTGAGATCATGGACGACACAAAGATGCCCACTGTCACCACTGTTGTCCAATATGGTGCTAGAGCAATCAGACAAGAAAAAGAATAAAAGGTATCCAAATCGGAAAGAAGAAGTAAAAATTACTATTCACAGATGATATGATCCTGTATCTAGAAAGTCCCCAAAAAATCTACAAGAAAGCTGCTAGAGCTATTAAACAATTTCAGCAGAGTGTCAGTATACAAGATCAATATGCAAAAATTAGTGGTGTTTCTATACAATTGTAATATGCAATCTGAGGAGGAAGTCAGGAAAAAAATTCCATTTACAATAGCAACTAAAAGAATCAAATATTTAGGAATAAACTTAACCAAGGAGGTAAAGCACTTGCATTCAGAAAACTACAATGCATTGCTAAAAGAAATAAAAAAAATACCTAAATAATTGGAAGAACATTCCATGCTCATGGATTGGAAGACTAAATAACATTAAGATGACAATTCTACCCAAATTGATATACAGATTCAATGCAATTCCAATGAAAATTCCACCAGCTTTTTTAAACAAATGGAAAACACAATTATCAAATTTATCTGGAAGGGTAAGAGGCACCAAATAGCCAGAAACATCTTAAAAAGGAAAAGTGAAGTTGGAGAACTCTCATGTCCAGACTTTAAATCATATTACCTAGATACAGTGGTAAAAACAGCATGGTATTGGCATAAATATAGACACATAGACCAATGGAACCGAATTGATAGTTCAGAAACAGACCCTCACATCTATGGCCAAGAGATTTTGACAAGCCTGTCAAACTCACCCAGCTGGGACAGAACAGTCTATTCAACAAATGGTGCTGGAAGAACTGGATGGATATCCATAGTCAAAAGAAAGAAAGAAGACCCCTATCTCACACCTTAATATAAGAATTAACTCAAAATGGATCAAAGACCTAAATATATAAGCAAGAACCATAAAGCTCCTAGAAGAATGTAGGGAAACATCTTCAAGACGTGGTGGTAGGTGATGGAGTCTTAAACCTTACACTGAAAGCATGAGCAATGAAAGCAAGCATGAATAAATGGGAACTCCTCAAACTTAAACACTTCTGTGATTTAAAGGACTTTATCAAGAAGGTGAAAAGGAAACCCACTCAATGCGAGAAAATATTTGGAAATCACATATCTGATGATGGTTTGATTTCCATTCTATATAAAAAGATCATACAACTCAACAATAAAAAAGCAAGCAATCCAATTAAAAAATGGGCAAAAAATTTAAATAGACACTTTTCCAAAGAAGAAATACAAATGGCCAAAAAGCACATGAAAAAAATGTTCCATATCACTAGCTATTAGGGAAATGCAAATCAAAACATCAATGAGATATCATCTAACACCGCATAGAATGGTCATTATTAAAAAAACAAACAGACAACAATAAGTGTTGGAGAGGATGTGGAGAAATATGAACACTCCTTCACTGTTGGTGGGATTGTACAATGGTACAGCCTCTGTGGAAGACAGTTTGGCGGTTCTTCAGGAAACTAAATATAGATCTGCCATATAAGCCAGCAATTCCTCTACTAGGAATATATCCAGAAGAAATAAAAACTATGACATGAGCAGATATCTGCACACCAATGTTCATAGCAACGTTATTCACAATTGCCAAAAGATGGAAAAAACCCAAGTGTCCATCAACCAATGAGTGGATAAGCAATATGTGGTATATACATGTGATGGAACACTATGCTGCAGTAAGAAGAAATGAAATTGGGACATGTATGATAACATGGATGAAACTTAAAGACATTATGCTAAGCGAAGGAAGCCAAACACAAAAGGACAAATAGTGCATGGTCTCATTAATATGAACTAAATATGAAAAATAAATGCATGGAGTTAAAACCTAGAGTATAGGTTATTAGGAGATAAGAGGAGTGTTGAAAAGAACTACTGATGTTTATTGTATGTAGAAGTTTTAGTTAACTTGACTGTAAAAGTGTGGAAATGGTTAGAGTTGATGGAAACACTTTATGGTGAGTAGCAGCTGGTTTATAAATGGTATTGTGGCTGAAAAGGGTAGTCTGGGGAAGTAAATATCAATTGAAAGAAAGCTAGAGAATAATCTAGGTACTGAATAACACAGTGAAACCAGAAGTGGATGAGAATTATGGTTGATGGTACAGATGCAAGAGTGTCCTTCTGTGAGCTAGAATGGGTATACATCACTTTTGCAGGGTGGTGGAAATGTGGAGATGCATCAGAAAAATACAATTGGTGAGACCTATGGACTGTGGTTAACAGCAATACTATAATATTCTTGCATCAATGCCAAAGACATACTATGTTAATAATGTGGGGTATGGAAAAGTGTGCAAAATGTATGATATGGACCATGGTTGGTGGTCACAGTCTGATGATATTATCTCATAATATGTAACAAATATTCCACCACATTGTGGTGTGTTGGTGAAAGGGTGTTGTATGGGAATTCTACATATGTGCATGTTTGTTTGTAAGTTCACAACCTCTGTATTAAAAATATATATTTTAAAAAAATAAGGTCGGTTGGGGGAAAAATACAAGAAATGTAAGAAAAATACAAGAAATGTCTGTATGCAGATTGCCTAATATACAGGAATTTAGCCCATAAGGATAAAAGAAAACTGGCAAAAATTCAAGTAAAGTTCTTCAAATGCATAGCTTTTGGGGGGATAACTATCATAGCCAGTATGAGAGATGGTACCCCAAATTAACCTGTACATATTCTATCATTTAGGGACCCCAAAGCTTAACTGTCAGCTATCTGTCCATTCCAATTAAGCAAAATCTGTCAATATCCACACATTAACAGTCTTTGCTAAAGACTCTTAAGTAAATGGGCAGCAAGCCCATGTAGACATTAGAAGACCCAAATATTTATTTTTAAAAAAGGGGAAAAAATGCTCCCACAGGATAGATAAATATTTCAAACAATAGAAGAATTATTAGAAAACATTCTAATTAATATCCCCAGATATATTATCATTATACAAGAGCAGCCTTTTTAAAAAGGAAGGAGTGCCAAACACAAACAAGAAAGTATACTTGAATACATATTTATTGAAAATTCCAGAATTCCAGTTGAACAATTGGACTAGAAAGCTGATTGGAGTGGAAATATTGGAGAAAATTAATTGGATATATCATATAAAATAAGAGCGAAATTTGGCAGAAATGAAAATATAGTAAAATGATTTTATGAAGTATAAAAACCCTTTGCACATAATTCTAGGACTATTCTCCTTGAGTGAAATAATGGAAGTAATATTAGAACCTAGGAGAAGGAAATATACTCTTAGCACATTACTTAGTTTTACATTAATAATAATTGCATAGCCATAATAATACAGTATAGTTTATTCATTTTTAACTTTTAAAACCTACCTATAGACAAATCATGGATGACTTTAGCAAACTTTCAAAATACAATGTTAGGGTTTCCAGTTTCAAGTTAAGATACAAAAATGTGCAACAGATGATCATTTCTGTTGTAATAAATTGAGAAAAACTAAACTATTAACTATTTTTAATGCCATTATGGAACTGTGGATACAAGTCTAAAGGAATTATTCCTCAAGAGCAACTATTTCTCATTTCTGAATGAACAGAAATCAGCTGCCACTTTCTTCTCTGCATAGTCTGCCTAGTCTGGGTACAGGCAGACTGAATATCAGGCTTGCCAAAGGCAGCAACATTTTCTAGGAAAAGAAGAAATGAGATTTAATGATATTGTGGGCTGTCTGACATATTAGATCTACAGTTTCCCCAAACACAAAGCTAATTCTTTCTGCTTATTGGTTCTTTCCCATAGGACTTCTGTTGAATGTTTGGCTATGGTAGCATGGGAGGCATGATTCTAGGCTGGAAAGCAAAAAAAGAGCTCTCTGTGGTCTCACATTTCTTAGATTTTGCAAGGGAGAAGGAGATGACATGGGAAAGATACCCTCAAGGTATTTGAAACAAGAGATCCATGGAAACTAGCTAAGGCTGCAACCCAGTTCCAACCCAGTTCAACTCCTGTTTGGATTGAAGTGATCATTTCCCTACTCCAGTTGCCTAGTTCTTAGTTTCCATCTGGGGAACAATATACAAAGAAACAAAATAAAGTGAATCCTAATCAATAAGAAAAGTAGACATAGAAGCAGACAAAGATGTTGGAATTAGTAGATAGAGACAATGAAATAACTATCATAAATATGTTTAAAATGGATATAAAATATGGCTAATTTGACCAAAGAAATTGAATCAAAAAAGGAAATAAAATGAACATCCTAGAATTGGAAAATATAGAGCCTAAAATTAAAATTTTATTGGATGGTTCCACTTCTGGAAAAAAAGGAGTAGACATACTTTTTCCCATTTCTCCTGCTAAGTACAACTAAAAACACTGGACAGTATTTTTAAAGCAAACATGAGACTCTGAAAGGTGGAGAAAAGAAGACAGACTGGTTAGAGAACTCAGGACCTGAAAAATGATGAGTTCCTTAGTTTTCCTTTTTACTAATAATCCTAGACTAGGACCTGAAGAAGCTAGGAACCCAGAAATGCCAATGGGCACAGATATCAAAAGCATATCCTGAAAAGCCTACTCTTCCTAATCAAAGAACCAAGAAAGGGATCAGCTTAGAAAGATCATAAACATTTTACTTCAACCAAACACCACAGAAAAATCTGTATCCCCAACCACACCCAAGTCAGTGATGCTAAGTGGAGAGCAAGGCTATAACTAGGTACCTCAATAACCCTTTGGGGTAGTACCAGAGAAGGCAAAGTAGGGAGAAAGAACTGTCATCTGCACTGGCCATTCATGAGGGCTACCCCTGAGGTGTCAAGGGAGAGTAAATGAGAAGCCTGGATTTCCACTCCCACATGGAAGTAATGAGACACTCATTCCTCTCTCATTTAAGGTGGTGTCAGAGAAGGCCTAGTGAAATCACGACTGTCAGTATCATCCAGTGGTAATGAGGCAACAACCACCACAGTGTCATTTGAGGATATGCAGGGAGCCAGAAGTCCCATTCTCATCCAACATTAACAAGGAGACAAAATTGGGGACCTGGAATTTTGCTTTCATCTGGCAGTAATGAGGAAGTGTCCCCACTCCACCTTGCTGGAGCCATGTCAGAAAAGGCCAGCTAAAATAAGAGGTTTATATAAGATCTAGAGTCTCATAACATAATATAAAAATGTTCATATTTCAATTGAAAATCACTTGTCATACAAGAACCCAGAAGATCTCAAACTGATTGAAAAAAGACAATCAATAGATGCCAACACTGAGGTGACAGGGATGTTACTTTTAAAGCAGACACAGGAAGAAGAAGAAGAAGGAGAAGGAGAAGGAGAAGGAGAAAGGAGAAGAAGAAGAAGGGAAGAGGAAGCAGAAGCAGAAGCAGCAGCAGCAGCAGCAGCTTCAAGGACTAATCATGAACACACTTGAAACAAATTTAAAAAAATAGAAAGCTTCAACAAATAAATATAAGATATAAAGAAGAACCAAATGAAAATTTTAGAACTGAAAAATACAGTAGCCAAATTTTTTAAAAAATTGAAAAGCTCATCATATGGGCTCAAAAACAGATGAAAGTGACAGAAGAGAAAATTATTTAACTGGAATATAGAACAATAGAAATTAACAATCTGAATAACAGAGAGAAAAAAAAAAGACTGAGAAAAATGAACAGGGTTTCAGGTACCTGTGGGATTATACCAAAAGATCTAATCTTTATGGCATTGGCATCCCAGAAGGAGAGAAAAAAGAAAGCAAGGCTGAAAAAGTAATTGAAGATATAATAGCTAAAAGCTTCCAAAATTTGGCAAGACACATAAACCTACAGGTTCAAGAAGCTGAGCAAACCCCAAACAGGATAAACCCAAAGGTATCCACATCAAGACATGTAATAATTAAACTTGTAAGAATTAAAGAAAAAGAAAATATTTTGAAAGCAGTTGGAGAAAAATGACACCTTAAGTAAATGGAGAATAAAATTTGTACTAGTGATGGATTTCTCATCAGAAATCATGGAGACCAGAAAGAAGTTTTTTCAAGTGTTGAAAGAAAAATTTGGGTAAATAACTTAGCCTTTCCTTTTCCTCCTGACTTTTCTAAATTGTGCTTGACTGTTGAAGCAAAAATTATCTGACTGTCTGATGTGGCTCTAAACCTATGTAGAAGAAATATTTAAGATAATTATATTATAATGGGGGAGGGTAAGGGGATGCAAAGGGAAGTAGTATTTCTATACTTCATTCAGACTGGTACAATGATGACCCTGTGGACTGTGATAAGTTATGCAGTTATAATGTAATACATAGAGTAACCACTAAAAATTTATTAAAAGAGAGGCAGTAAAAAATACTATTGATAAAATGGAATCCTATAATACATTTAATTAATCCACAGGAAGGCAAGAAAAAGAGAACAGAGAAATGAAAAACAGAAAACAATCAAATAACAAAAAATTAAATGGCAGACTTAAACCACAACATATCAATAATTACATTAAATATAAGTGATCTAAATACACACATTTAAAAATCAGAGGTAGGCACTGTGGATTAAAAAACATAAGCAACTGTATGCTGTCTACAAGATAGCTTAAATGTAATGGTATAGGCAGGTTGAAAGATAAAGGATGAAAAGAGATATATCATGCAAACATCAATCAAAAGAAAGACTGACTATATTAATATAAAAAGTATAAGAAAATTACCAAAGAGAGAGCGAGAAACATGTAACGATAAAAGTATCAATCAGCCAAGAAAACATAACAAACATAAATGTGTATGCACCATAAAACAGAGCTGCAATATATGTGGTGCAAAAGCTGATAGAACTGAAAAGGGAGAAATAGACAAAAATCACAATTATAGTTGAAGACTTCAAAAACTCTTTCTCAACAATTGATACAACTAGACATAAAATCAGTAAGGGTGTAGAATAATTCAACAAAAAAATCACCCAAAAATATTTAAGCAAAACTTATAGGACACTCTGCCCAGCAACAGCAGAAACCTCCCCAACTTGATAAACTGAATCTACAAAAATACCTATAGCTAACATAATTAATGGTAAAAGATTGAGTGTTTTTCCCCTAAGACTGGAAACAAGGCAAGGATATCCACTTTCACCCTTCTTATTCAATATAGTCCTGCATCATCTAGTCAGTGTGATAAGACAAGAAAAGGGAATAAACAACATACAAATCAGGATGGAAGAACTAAAATTCTATTTGTAGATGATATGATTGTTTACTTAGAAAATCTCAAGAATTCTACATAAAAAATCTCCTAAGACTAATAAGTTAGTTCAGCAAGTTCATGGGATGCAAGGTAAACAGACCAAACTAAAAAATGTTATTTCTATATGCTAGCAATGAATGCATGGGCACTGAAATTAAAAATGCAATACTATTTAAAATGTCTGAAAAAATGAAATACTTAGGTATAAATCTACAGAACTTGTATGCTGAAAACTGTACAACACTGATTAATTAAATAAATAAATGATCTAAATAAATGAAGAAACATACCATGTCCATGGGACTGGAAGACTCAACATAGTAAAGACATTAATTCTCCCCAAACTGATATACAGGTTTAATGCAATTCCTATCAAAATCACAGAAAGATTTTTGTAGATATAAATAGTATCTTTTAAAAATATATATTAAACTAGAATAGCTAAAGTGTTTTTAAAGAGTAAAGTAAAAGGAATCAGTCTACCTATTATAAGACCCATTATATAGTTGTAGAAAGAAAAAATGTGTGTTATTGATGGAGGGATAAACACATAGCTCAACAGAAAAGAACAGTGAACCCTAAACTAGACTCATGCAAATATATCCAACTGATTTTTCACAAAGGTTCAAAAGGAATTTAACGGAGGCAAGACAAGATTGCTAGTAAGGCAATGAAAGGCAGAGGAGATTTTTAGAAGTAACAGTATTTTTTTTTTTTTTTTCAAATCAGTACTAGCTTTCTCTGTGGGATACTGTGAAAAGGTCCCTTTTGAAGGCAGAAAGATGGACTACATTGGTGATTCTTAAACATTAGCCAGCATTCAAACCACCTGGAAGGCTGAGTCTTACCCCCAGAGTTTCTGATTCAGTAGGTCTGGGGTGGTGCCTGAGAATTTGCATTTTTAACAACTTCCCAGGTGATGCTGCTGCTGGTGGTTAGGGGATCACACTGTGAGAACCCCTGGCCTACATGAGTAATTCCTCAGCAACTTAGGGGACATTCTTGTGTGTCACCTGATATGATGCAGGCTTTTTCTGTATTCGGCAGGAGGCTGATGTTGGTGGATTTATAACTAATGGAGAATGCTGAGCCTCCATCTACAAATTGATGCCTTCATACTTGGTGAGCCCTGGCCATATTCAAATTCTTACCTCTTGTAGCAGTTTGATATTGTTTATGAATTCTAAAAATAGATATTGAATTATGTTTATGAACTGGTCTGTTCCCCTGGGCATATTAGATTATATTGGATTCAGAGGTTTCACTCAGTTGATTAAATAATGATTAAGGCTTTGATTGGGCCACATCAGTAGGATGTTGAGTCACAGCCCCTTGGTGGGTGGGGACTCACAGAGAAACTGCACAGCAGAGAAGGGAGGTTGGAGTTCTGATCCTGTGGCATGGGAACTAAACACACAGAGAAGCAGATATGGCAGAGGCCGCAGAAAGAGAGATGAGCCGTTCGTCTGACAGTTTACAGTTGGCCTTGTGGAGAGAGCAGCTAAGCCTGGAGAGAAATGAGCCCTGGGAAGAGAGGAACCCAGAAAGCCTGAACCCTTGCAGATGTCGGCAGCCATCTTGCTCCAACATGTGACAACAGACTTTGGTAAAGGAAGTAACTTAAACTTTATGGCCTGGTAACTGTAAGCTTCTATCCCAAATAAATACCCTTTATAAAAATCAATGGATTTCTGGTATTTTGCATCAGCACCCCTATGGCTGACTAATACACCTCTCTTCTCCAAATGGTCTTTCCCCTATTTCTTATTCCTCTCAAGGTCTCTATTTGTTCACTTTATAGTAATTCAGTCAACTTCTTCAGCACAAGTTTTCCTTTTCTCATTTTCCTCCTTTCTCTGACTTTCCTTTTTTTAATATATATGTGAGATATTCTTCCTACATGTAAGTCAGTAAGCTGAGTATATTACTGCACACTAATTAAGTAATATTTATCACTATATAGAATTTTACAAGGTAGGTTTTGTAACAACCAACGACACTAGGTCCCTTAATTCAGGATTATATAGCATGAAGCATTTTGTGAGATTACAGATATGGGTTTTCTTTTGTGAGAAAGAATTTACAATACTTTAAGACTGAATTAAGACATTTTAAGAATTTGATATAACTGCATAGAGCTCCTTGTATTATTATTTCTATAACTAAAGGCATTCTAAAATGTTTTTGAAAATTACTTAAGCACAATCTTATTAGTCTCTAGTATTCTGCAAGGTATAGTTTGCATGCATTAAACTGATTTTTTTATCAGTCATTTCTCAGAACTTTCCAACACATTTAAATGATACTTCTTTGATCACATCATTCCTATTAGGATTATAAGAGATGAAGAAAAACATTACTTGCCCTCAGGAGAAGTCACACACACACACACACACACACACACACACACACACACACACACACACACAAGGGAATTCCCTGAGTTAAATAATTCTTGATTATATGACCTGTAGTAATTCAGTGCTGTTAATTCTTGCCTGTTAACCAACATGCCTGTATGACACTGAAAAGACATGCCAACTATCTTTTTTGCCTTATTTCAGAGTTTTAAATTCTTTTACTTAACAGCATATTTCAAGGACAGGAGCTATGCTGGCTTGGGTGAAGTACAAGTTTCTTGTGGAATATTAGACTTCATTCAGAATGTAGAAAATAACCTTGAATATTCTGAATGTTAAGTTGAAGTCTCTGGTGTTTTTGACAGTGATGGTCATTAATGTATGTGTGTAGGATGATTTGGAAATTCAAGAATTCTTGGGAATAATGCTGAATAAGAAGGTAATATAGCTATCAGTGTAGGGATCAGGGTTCTGGATTATGAAATAAGAATGGATGTATTTGGATGAATGAGAGGATTACTTTTAAGAACAAATTTGTATGCCTGGGTTACTAGGCCTTTGGGAATAAAATAAGGAATGAAGAAGCCAAAAAAAAAACAAAACAAAAAAAAACGCTAATAGCAAAATGTTGTGAACAATTTTCTATTTAAAAAATGGCAGTTCCTATTAAATTGACCTACTAAATACACTGTAGTGCAGTATAGGGAGGCCTACTTGTGGTAGAGAAGTTTGGTTCACATTGGTCTTCTGAGGACACAGAGACAACCAAGATGTGCAGTTAAAAAAATATAATGTAATTAGAAAGATCTGCTCAGAGTCTGTGATTGTTAGAGGAAAGGCTCAAAACAGCATGACATAACTTGTAAAAGTGTGTATGTGCTAGTTACCTGAACAAACTCAGCTAGGCCATCAGACGTTTTCCCCAAATGTAACTTGTGTCTGGTGATGCTTAGGGAAGATTGCAATTTACTGCTGACAGATAAGAGAAACTCTCTAAAGGTAAATTTCCAGCCTCATCAAAACTCCAGATTCTTTTCAATCTGTTTGTACCTTTTATTTTTAAATTAAGCATATTTCTCAGAGGCTTTAGAATGGTGAGAATGTCCCTCATCACTTGCCCAGAGAATATTTGAATAGCCTTATATCTGTGGTATAAATTGAGATCACAATTAAAAACCTTTCCCCAAATAACTAGACTAAGATGACTTCTCTGGTGAATTCTACCGAAAATTTACAGAGGAAATACTCCCACTATTGCAGCACTCTTTCTGAGAACAGAGGTCAACATCATCCACATACTAAAACCCAACAAAGACTTTATAAGAAAAGAAAATGACAGACCAATATCCTCCATGAACAAAGGCACCAAATATCCTAAACAAACTTCAGTGATACCTAGAATGGATAAAGCAACTTGACTAAGTAGAGTTTACTTCCATTCATAATGCAAGGTAAGTTTAACATTTAAAGAATATTGGTAAGTGTAATTCAACATATTAACAACAACAAAAAACTATGTTATTATTTTAATTTATGCAGAAATAATGTAATATTCACCACCCATTTTAAAAAGGCAAAATGTATTAGGCTTGAATTTTAAAATAGTTACCAAAAGCCTATAGCCAACAGCATATTTAGTGGTAAAATATTGCAAGTAATACCACTAAGATCATAAACATGACAGTTATATTCATTATCACCACTTCTACTCATCATTATTACTGGAAGTCCTAGCCAATATTTTAAGGAGAAAAAAAAGAAATAAAAAACACAAATATTGGAAAGGAAGAAGTAGAAATGTCTTTATTCTCAGATGATATGATTGTAAACATAGATAAGCCAAAGAAATATATAAACAACTAGAATTAGTAAGTGACTTTAGCAAGGTCAATATTGAAAAACAATTGTATTTATTTATGCTAGCAACAAACAATTAGAAATTTAGATAAATAACTTGTACCATAACATAAAAAATAAATATTTTAATATAAATTTATCAAACTATGTGTGAGAGCTCTACCCTGAAACCTATAAAATACTGAGAAAATTCATCTATGGAGTCAAAGCAACCCAGGACGCTTTATCTATAGAAATTGAAAAGCTAATTCTAAAATATTCATGAAAATGCAAAAGAACTAGAAAAGCCAAAACAAATCAAAACCCCAGAGTTTGGTATTAGCAATTTTGACAACATAAAGGTACAAGTATCATTGACAGATGTAATAATGGAAGGCATAAGAAGAGGAAAGGAAGAATACTATTTTTCAAATCGCACCAAGTGGTGCATGAATGCTGAACAAGATTAAAGAAGAAATAAAAGTTTTCCTTGCATTTTAAAAAACATTTTGGGGTGAAAATTCTTTTAAACTGAGGATAGTTGTTTTTGCAAGGTTCTCCTTGGGATGGAATTGGGAGAAAAACACAAGGTTTGGATAATTTTTTGAATCTCAGGAAACTCAGATTCAAACAGGTATTAGTAATCCCTCTCTCTCTCTCTCTCTCTCTCTGTGCAATTCTGGCTGTTTCAGCTTCTCCCACTCCCTCTGGCTGATTTTAGGATTAATTGAGCTGCTTTCACAGGGAAAGAGATTGGCAGCTTTTTGGAGGCTTCAGCCATTCCCTCCCTCAAGGGCAGTGGGTTTGGGGGCTGTGAGTGAGATGCTACTTTGGGATGAGGCAGGTATTTCCAGCCTTTTGGGTCAAAGAGTAGTCAAAAGCAACTGGGGAAATTCTCCCCCAAACTCAGATTCCCAGCACCAAAACAAATCTTTAAAAGGAGGTAGGGGATATCTAGACTAGAGGAGGTAGAGAAGGAAGTACACAGGTTTTCTCACAAAGCTTGTTCCCATTTCCCTAAAAATGTGGTTATTATGCCCCAACCAACCTTATACATAGGCAGAGTGGGAGATCCCTGATTAAAAAGTGACCCACCAACTTCCTGTCAATCCACCACTCTAGCTTCACCCTTTCTTATTCTTCCAAGCTGTCTTCTTTCTGTTATCATTTTTTTTATTAGAGAAGTTGTGGATTTAAAGAAAAATCATGCAAAAAGTATAGGGTTCTTATATACCACGCGGTTACTACCTTACATTAGTGTTGTACATTTATTTTAATTGATGTTCGCATGTTTTTATAATTGTACTATTAACAATAATTCATGGTTTGCTATAAGGTTCATTGTTTGCATTGTACAGATTCATGGATTTTTAAAAAAATTTTATTCTAATGACATATATGCAACCTAAAATTTCCCCTTTTAACCACATTCAATTATACCATTTAGTGTTGTTAATTACGTGTGCTACCATCACCATCATCCATTACCAAAATTTTTCCCATCATCCCAAACAGAAACTCTGTGCAATTTAAACTTTAACTCCCTATTCCTTACCCCCACCCTATCCCCTGGCAATCAACGTCCTATATTCTGAATCTATAAGTTTATTCTATTTCAAATCAATGAAATTATATAATATTTGTCCTTTGGTGACTGGCTTATTTCACTCAACATGATGTCTTCAAGTTTTATCCATGCTGTCGCATGTTTCAAAAGTTTTTTTCTTTTTATGGCTAAAAAATATTCCATTGTATGTATATATCACATTTTGTTTATTCATTGGTCAGTTGATGGACACTTGAGTTGCTTCCATCTTTTGGTTACTGTGAATAATGCTGCTGTGATCATTGGTGTGCAAATATCTGTTCAAGTCTCTGCTTTCAATTATTTTGGTTATATACTTAGAAGTGGGATTGCCAAGTCATATGCTGTTTCTATACCTAACTTTCTGAGGAACTCCCAAACTCTTCCACAACAGCTGCACCATTATACTTTCCACCACAACAAATGAATGCTCTTATTTCTCTACATCCTCTCTGTGGTTGTTTTGAGCTGTATGTACCTCTGAAAAACAAAATTTAATCCATTCCTGTGGGTTTAACACCATGGTAAGTAAGACCTTTTGCTGAGGTTACTTCAGTTAAGGTGTGACCCACCTCAATCAGGATGGGTCTTAATCTTATTACTGGAGTCCTTTATAAGAGAATGAAATTTAGAAAAAGAGAGAGAAAGCCTTGAAACCCAGAAGAAAAGGGAGAGACCAGAAGATGCTGCCATGTGCCTTGTCATGTGACAGAGGAGCCAAGGATTGCTGGCAGTCAGCCCCAGAACACCACAGTTTTCAGGGAGTAAGCATCGACTTGATGATTCTTTGATTTGGACTTTCTTTTAGCCTCAAAACTGTAAGCTAATAAATGTTTTTTAAGCCAAAAAAAATTAATAAAGATAGTAACACTTTATACTTGCTTCCGCCTTCCATCTCTACCTCTCACATTTTTATTAGTCATATATTGATTTTATGGTAAGCTTATATTTACCTTTATTTTGTAGCCAAAATTATGATGAAAATAATAATTGGTTTTATTTAAATGGTGTCTGTTCCAGTTCTTCTACAGTGGTTTCTCCATTCTGAATAGTTCATTTTATCTCTTGAGTTTTTATTAGTTTCATAAAAGTGTTCATCTGATATGTATGGCGAATACAAAAGTTCTGTTTTTCTTTTTTGTTTTTACCAATACACTCACAGAAGCATGTTTGAGAATATTTTCTGTTGCCTCTTTATTTTATTGGCATCTTGTCTGGGTTTAATATTGGGGTTACACATCCCCTCTGAACATTATAGACATAGTTCCATTGTCTTCTAACATGGAATGTGGCTTTTAAGACGTCTAAAGCCAGCCTAAACTTTTTACTGCTTGAATTTAACATGTCATTTTATGCCAGATTAACGGAATACATTTTTATTTTTGGATTTCAATGATTAGAATTTATCTCAGGATGGATGGTTCTTAGTTAAGGAGGTCATTTTGGCTGAACTGTATGTTATATGCCTATCCCCCACCCACCCATTTACTTGTTTTATTTCTTTCTTCAAAATATGGCCATTCAAAGATGGTGGCAGAGTAAG
The DNA here is from genome assembly GCA_029593785.1 of Cabassous unicinctus. NCBI lineage: Eukaryota > Metazoa > Chordata > Mammalia > Cingulata > Chlamyphoridae > Cabassous > Cabassous unicinctus. The sequence continues at coordinate 18,408 of JAQZBX010035369.1, forward strand.
GAGCTCCAAGAGTCAGCTCATGCTACAGGATAGTTAGTAATCACCCAGAGCCATATAAAGCACCTGTTGGGGGACCCAGGTGATCAGAAGAGCATCCTGCACCATTTTTGGATGAACAGAAGGAGGAGACTGCCCACTTGCAGTGAAGATAAGCAAGTAGAGCACTCCATGCCATAAAGGCTGGTGCCCATCCCACACTAGTCATGCAAGACACCTTGGGAGCTATTCCCTGGCTGGAGTTGGAAGCTCCATTGCCCAACAGAGGAGGAAGAGATGGTTGGGCACCAACTTCAGCTACTGATTACTATATTCAGCTGGCTAAAATCTAATCTTAAGAACAGCTAAAGTTTGAACCTGTCCAAGTCGGAAAGAGGCCAGTAGTCTTCATTTTAACTCCACCCCCAGCATTGGGGAAGCAGGACTGATTGAAAACCACAGTTATGGTAGGGACCAGCTTCTTTTCACCTGGGTCAGATTACAGCCTAAGCCTAGGCTCCAGCCTCACCTCCTGTAGGGAGGAAGCTGGGGTACCTGCACCAGCCTCTCCATGCAACTGTAGTCACTTTCAGCCCACATAGTCTAGATGCTGGGCACCTGTAGCTCCATCCCCACCCCACCCCCAATAGGATTGGAGGGAAGCAGTGTTTGCTCAGCCTCTCTAGGCAACTGCTGGTGCTTTTGGTCCACACAGACTAGATTGTTGGGCACCTGTGGCTATACACCCGCCCTATGACAGGATACGAGGGAGACAGTATTTCCCTAGCCTATCTGGGAAAATGCAGATGCTTTTGACCCACACAACCTGGATGTTGGACAACTATCGATCAGTCCTTGATCCCAATTGGATGGGGGTGGTGTTCCTTCAACCTCTCTGAGCAACTGCAGTGCCTTCAGTCCACATAGATGAGATTGTAAGTCACTCCTGTGGTTTCATACCTGCCCCTGAAAGGGCAGAAGGGACAGTGCTCCCTCAGCCTCTTCAGGTATCTGCGGCTGCTTTTGGCCCACACAGAAAAGATAATTGGGAACACCAGTGGCTCCATCCCTGGAGCAAGAGGAGTGACAGTGCTCACTCAAGCTCTCTGAGCAATTGAAGTTTTATTTGTCCTGCACAGACTGAACTATTGGGCACACCTGGGGCTCCATCCCTGGCAGGGGAGGAGGGTGGCCAGAGCTCTTTGCCAGTCTACCTGGGCAACTGCGGTCAGTTTTAGCCCACACAGCTTAGGTTGCTGCCTGCACCTGTAGCTCCATCCCTGCTCCAGGAAGTAGAGGAAGGGGCATGTACTTCATCAGTCCCTCCGGGCAAGTACAGATGGCTTTGGCCTGCGTGGATTGTATTACTACACATGCATGTGGCTCCATCCCTAACTCCTGGCAGGGGATAAAGGTGGGAGATGTTTATCAGTTCCTGGAGCAATATGGGTAGCTTCAGCCTCCACTGCTTGTAGTACCAACTGCATCCTTGGCTCCTACTCTGCAACCAGCAAGGGAGAAAGGCCAAGAAACAGATGAAAAAAAACTGAAAAAATTCAGATTGGCTAAATATGAGCTACTACAAAGTTCCAAATTAACTTGTACCAAGTAACAAAGAGGGGCTGTAGCACAAAGCCAATTAAATAAAAAGCCCTAGACTAAAGAAAGAAACAGCACCCAGAATAAATATATCTAGTAAACCAGATGCAAAAAATTACAATTCATGTGAAGAAACAGGAAGATATAGCCCAGTCAAAAGCACAAATAAGCCTCCAGATGACATAAAGAAGTGGAGATAAAATGGCAAAAGAGATTAAGGATGTTAAGAAGACACTGGGTGAGCACAAAGAAGAATTTGAAGGCATACAAAGAAAAACAGCAGATCTGTGAATGAAAGGCACAATAAATTAAAAATACACTGGAGGTATATAATAGCAGATTTGAAGAGGCAGAAGAAAGGATCTGTGAGCTTGAAGACATGGCCTCCTAAAGTGAACCTACAAAAGAACAGATAAAGAAGAGAATGGAAAACAGTTGAACAGTCTCAGGGAACTAAACAGAGGAAAAAAACATATAAATATAAGTGTCGTGGGTGTCCCAGAAAGAGAAGAGAAGAGAAAAGGATCAGAAAAAAAAGGATATTCTTATTTGAGGAAATAATAGTAGAAAACTTCCCAATCCTATTGAAGGACATAGATATCTGTGTCCAAGAAGCACAATGTACTCACATCTGAATAAATATGAATAGACCTACTCTGAGACACATACTAATGAGAATGTCAAATTTCAAAGATAGAGAGAATTCTGAGAGCAGCAAGAGAAAAGCGATTCATCACATAAAAGGGATATCCAGGGGAGCAGATGTAACTCAAGTGGTTGAGTGCCTGCTTCCCATATATGATGTTCTGGGCTCAATTGCCAGTACCTCCTAAAAAAGGGGGGGATGCCCAATAAGATTAAATGCTGATTTCTACAGAAACTATAGAGGCAAGAAGGCAGTGGTGTGATATATTTAAGATACTGAAAGAGAAAAACTGCAAGCCAAGAATTATATCCAGCAAGGCAGTCCTTCAAAATTGAGGGTGAGTTTAGAATATTCACAGATAAACAGAAACTGACAGTTCATAACAAAGAGAGCAGCTTTGAAGGAAATACTAAAGGTAGTGCCATAACCTGAAAAGAAAAGACAGGAGAGAGAGACTTGGAAGAGAGTCTTGAAATGAAGACTATATCAATAAATGTAAGTAAAAATGTAAAGAGTGATGAAAATAAGTTATGACAGGTAAAACCTAAAGGTCAAAATGGGTGAAGTAAGAACTGCCTTTACAGTAATAGCATTGAATGTGAATGGATTATACTGCCCAACAAAAGACACATACTGGTGCAATGGGTAAGAAAATATGAGCCATCTATATGCTGTCTACAAGACAGTTACTTTAGATCCAAGGATACAAATAGAATGAAAGTCAAAGGCTGGAAAAAGATATTTCATGCATGCAGTAACCAAAAAAAAGCTGGAGTCACTATACTTGTATCAGATGAAATAGACTTTCAAAGCAAAGCTGTTATTAGAGACAAGGAAGGACATTATATATTAATAAAAGAGGCAATTCACCAGGAAGAAATAATAATCATAAATGTATATGCACCTAACCAGGATGTCCAAAATTACATGAGGCAAACACTGGCAAAACTGAAGGGAGAAATAGATGTCTCGCAATAAAAGTTGGAGATTTCTTACACCACTCTCAGCATTGGGTAGAACATCTGGGCAAAGGATCAATAAAGAGAAAGCTTTAATAATGTGATATATGAACTAAACCTAATAGACCTATACAGAACATTGCACCCAAAACAGCAGGATATACATTATTTTCAAGTGCTCATGGATCTTTCTCCAGGTTAGAACTTATGTTGGGTGAAAAAACAGATCTCAGTAAATTTTAAAAGTTCAAAATTATACAAACCACTTTCTCTGATTATAATGGAATAATGTTTGAAATTAACAAGAGACAGAAAAAGGGAAGATTAACAAATATATGGAGATTGAACAACACACTCTTAAATAATCAGTGGACTAAAGAAGAAGTTGCAAGAGAAACGAATAAATATCTTGAGACGAATGAAAAGGAGAACACAACATATAAGAACCTATGGGATGCAGTGAAGGCAGTGCTGAGAGGGAAATTTATAGCCCTCAATGCTTATGTTAAAAAAAAGAAGAAAGAGCTAAAATCAATGACCTAACTCACAGTTGGAGGAACTAGAAAAAAAGAAAAAAAGACTCACAAACTATTCCCAAAGCAAGCAGAAGTAATGAAATAACAAAGATCTGAGCAGAAATAGATGAAACTGAGAACAACAACAAAAAAAAAAAAGAGAGAGAATTAACCAAACCAAAAGTTGGTTCTTTGAGAAGATTAACAAACTTAACAAACCCTTAGCTAGACTAACAAAAAAAAAAAGATGAAAATAAATAAAATCAGAAATGAAGATGGGGATATCACTACTACTGACCCCACAGAAAAAGAGATCATAAGAGGATACTATGAACAATGTATGCCAAGAAACTAGATAATGTAGATGAAATGGAAAGATTCCTAGGAGCATACATACAACCTACACTGACTCTAAAAGAAACAGACCTCAACAAACCAATCACAGGTAAAGAGATTGAAACAGCAACAACTACCCAAAATGAAAAGCCCCAGATGTGATGGTTTCATGAGTGAATCCTACTACACATTCAAAGAAGATTTAATACTAATCTTACTCAAACTCTTCCAAAAAATTGAACAGGAAGGAACATTACCAAAATCATTCTAAAAGTCAACATCATCCTAATACCAAAGCCAGATAAACATATTATGATAAAAGAAAATTACAGACCCATTTCCCTAATGAATATGGATGCAAAAATCCTCAACAAAATACTCACTAATCAAATCCTACAGCACATTAAAAGAATTTTTCATCACGATCAAGTGGGTTTTTTACCAGGCATGCAAGGGTGGCTCAACAAGAAAATCAATCGGCATAATATACCACATTATTAATCAAGGAAGAAAAATCACACGAACATCTCCATGGATGCAGAAAGGGCATTTGACAAAATCCAACATCCTTTCTTGACTAAAAATACTCCAAAAGGGTGTTTTTTCACTCTGTTATTTAATATTGTGCTAAAAGTTCAAGCTAGAGCAATTAGGCTAGACAAAGAAACAAAAGGCACCCAAATAGGAAAGGAAGAAGTAAAACTTTTACTATTCACTGGCGATATGATCTTATATATAGAAAATCCTGAAAAGTCCACAAAAATGCTACTAAACTAATAGACGAGTTCAGCAAAGTGGCAGCATACATTATTAATATGCAAAATCAGTAGCGTTTCTATACACTACTGATGTGCAATCTGAGAAGGAAATCAGAAAAGAATTCCACTTATAAAGCAATTAAAAGAATCAAATATTTAGGAATAAATTTAACCAAGGACATAAAGAACTTGTATTCAGAAAACTACAAAACATTGCTAAAAGAAACTGAAGAAGAATTAAATAAATGGAAGGACATTCCATGTTCATGGATTGGAAGGCTAAATATCATTAAGATGTCAAATCTACCCTAATCGATTTACAGATTCAAAGCAATCCCGATAAAAATCCCAACAGACTTTTTTGCAGAAATGGAAAAGCCAATTATCAAATTTATTTTGATAACATTTTTTTTAAAATGTCTTTTAAAAAAGAAGAACAAAGTTGGAGGACTCTCACTTCCTGACTTTAAAAGCATAAAACAAAAACAAAACTGAAACACACACACACAAAACCCCAGCATGGTACTGGTACTGACATAAGACAGATTGACCAGTGAAACTGAATGGAGAACTCAGAAATAGACCCCTACATCTAGAGTCAAATGATTTTTGGCAAGGTGGTCAAGCCCTCCCAGCCAAGCCAGAACAATCTATTCAACAAATGGTGCTGGGAGAACTGGATAGCCATATCCAAAAGAAAGAAAGAGGACCCCTATGTCATCCCTTATCCACCAGCCTTTTTTAAGAAATGAAAAGCCCAATTATCAAATTTATTTTGAGGAGTAAAGGGCCCCAAACAGGCAGAAACATCTTTAAAAGGAAGAACAAAATGGGAGACTCTCACTTCTGGACTTTAAATCACATTTCCTAGCTACAGTGTTAAAAACAATATGGTACTGACATAAAGCTAGATATGTTGACCAATGGAATAAAATTGAGTGTTCAAAAATAATATCCTCAAATTTATGGTCAAGTGATTTTTGGACAGTCTATTTAACAAATAGTGTTGGAAGAACTGGATATCCATATTTAACAGTAAGAAAGAGGACCCCAATATTGTGCTAGAAATTATAGCTAGAACAATTAGGCAAGAAAAAGAAATAAAAGAGACAAATGGAGAGATAAAACTTGTGCTATTTGCTAATTGTGATGGTTAGGTTAATGTGTCAACTCGGCCAGGTAATTGTTTCCAGGTGTTTGTTCCATCAAGCACTGGGCTAATTGTAATACAAGAGCATTTATGGACTTCAATCACCAGTGAGTTTACTGCGTGGATGGCTGATTACATCTGCATCAATCAGGGAGATTACATCATCAATGGGTGGCGCTTTTATCCAATCAGTTGAATGACTTAAAAGGGGAAGTGATTTCAACATTCAGAGAGAATTTCCCAGCTCATCGTTGGACAGG
>JAQZBX010035370.1:0-24632 GCA_029593785.1 Cabassous unicinctus
GCTCAGGCCGGCGTGCCCTCACAAGGAGGCCTCGGGACGCGAACCCGGGCCTCCCATATGGTAAACGGGGGCTCTATCCACTGAGCCACACCTGCTTCCCTATTTTATATTCTAACACACCTTGATGAGCTTTGCCTGTTTGGGAGCTCCACATAAATGCAATCATGCAATATGCATTCTTTAGCCTTTGGCTTCTTTTGCCAAAAAAGACATAAGGCTTATATGTGTTGTGTGTAGCGCTGGCTCATTTTATTCCATTTGTCACAAAATAACTCAGAGACATAGTTCCCTACACAGAAGTTTACATATATGTGAAGGAAGAGAGAGACTGTGTGTTGACTGTTGACTATTGTCAATACAAAAGCCAAGAACAGATTTGGGAAAGAAAGAGTGGAAGAGAGAGGGGAGGTGGGGGCCCACCTTATTCTTTCCTTGTGTTCACTGACAGGCTGGAATCTATGGCAGAATCCAACCTGGGTGGTCTGGTCTGGAGAAGTTTGGCTTGGTCATCAGTGGAAACACCTTGAGTTATTATAGATAAATGTGTTATAATTATTTTTTGAATTAGAGAAGTTGTAGGTTTACAGAAATATCATGCAGAAAATACAGATTTCCCATATAATTCCCCCTTCCCCCCATTATTAACACCTTGCATTAGTGTGGCATCTTTGTTGCAACTGATGAAAGATCTTTGTAATTGTGCTATTAGCTGTAGTCCCTGGTTTACATTAGGGTTCCCTGTTTATGTTTTACAGTTCTATGGTTGCTGTTTTTTAATTTTTATTCTAGTAACATATAGGCAATCTAAAATTTCCCCTTTTAACCACATTCAAATATATAATTCAGTGCTGTTAATTATGTTCACAATGTTGCACTAACAACACAACCGTCAGTTACCAAAACTTTTCCATCATCCAATAGAAACTCTGTACAACTTAAGCAGTAACTCCCCATTCCCTGCCCCCATGCTGGCCCCTGGTAAACTATAGTTTAGTTTCTGACTCTATGAATTTGTTTATTCTAATTATTTCATATCAGTGCAATCACACAATTTGCCCTTTTGTGTCTGGCTTATTTCACTCAACTTGTCTTCAAGGTTCATCCATGTGTATGGACAAACAAAGTGTGTATAGCCATTCAGTGGAATATTATTCAGCCGTAAAAAAGGAATGAAGTTCTGATACATGTGACAACATGGTTGAATGACATGTATTCTTGAGTTATGGATGGATTCTCCAAAAATCCTTGCAAGTTTTGCTGTGTAGCATCCAGAATGGATTGTCTCTGCATTGTTTGCCAGTGTACTTCCGTGGCACCCCTCCCCCCCTTGAGGGAATGCACCATTCGAAACCCCATCAAAACTTCCCACATTGTAAGAATGTTTCCATTTTGTTAATTTATCCTGTCTGGCCTCAGTATTGGGGGCTGTTTCTGGTTTGGAGCTATTATGAGTAATACTTCTATGAGCCTTCTCCTCCCTGTCTTTGTTGCACAAATGTCTGCATGCCTGTTAGGCATATACCTAGGAAAGGAATTGCTGGGGCATAGGGCGTGTGTTTATTTATCAGCTGCTTAGTTACTTTATGTCTTCATTGTATCAAAGCACCCAACAGGGTGTGTGGCATCTACCAGACTATTTGTGAGTGAACAAATATGATAGAATCTGATAGCCCCAGGTGGTTTTAGATGATCATTTCCTCCAACCCTCTGGTTTAAAATGGCTTGTGTGTCACATTTTGGTTCATTGATTCCTCATCGTTTGGCATTTTTGGCTCTCAATGTTTTCCAGTTTGACCTCAGGCTAATAGGAGCACCCCTCTTTGTGCATCTTGTCTCTGATATCCTTAGAATACATCTCTGTGTAGACATGCTGTTTCATGCATTATGGTTTTGGCTGTGCATCTCTTCACCCTTCTCATTTTCATGACTGCACCTTTAAGGGTAATGTCTTTAGTCCCTCCAGGCTCTGTCTAAGGGAGTAGTACCTCAGGCCATGTCTCCATTCTCCCAAGGAGAAATGGGTTTGACACCCCCACAACGAGCCAACTTCAGAGGATGGCCCAGTGTTTCCACAGGGCACTCAGCTGAGGATCAGGCACGGCTACAGAAAAGCTCCCCATATTTGCTACTTGCTACCGAGAGGGAGGGGCAGGGCAGGAAAAGAAGTCTTTATTGACAAAAATCTGTCTGCTAGACCCTTGCAGGGATTTTACTTATATTATCTGCTTTAGTCCTCAAAAATCCACGAGAGGTGAAATTACAGCCATTTTACAGAGAAGAAACTGCAACTCGGAAATACAGTAATCAATCAGAAGTCCACCTTCTGAGAAGCGACAGGGCTGGGCGTTGACCTGCCATTCCCTCTGGATGCCTGAGTCTCCTAGACTTAAATCCCAAATTAAAGTTTCTTCTTTTCAGAGCCAGCAATAGTCTGGCAGCTTCCCTTCTGGGGGTTTCAAACAACATGGTGACAGATTTTGATTCCTATTTGAGGGGCAATGAGGTGTTAACCATCCAGCCTTCCTTTCTTGTTATTACAAACTTAGACAAGACCAAAATCTACCATATTGGTTTTCCATAGTGACTGGTAGTCCCTCTTTCCCTCACTCCATTGGGTTTGGAAATGTGTGGAAGGGTTTTCTTGATTATCACAATTACTGAGGGCGGGGTGGGGTGGGGAATACTGGCATTTAGTGCCCATTGGGGGTGGGGTGGAGTGGGGTAGGAATGCTGCTCCCTGATGGTCCCATTCAGTAAAGAATTGCCAAATGCAAGCAGCCCTCTGTACAGAAATACTGAGAACCTGAGAATTTCAACCTTCCAGTAGCGCTCCTCATGGCAGGGCATTGTAATAATGAAAGCATTTAAAATTAAAATGGGTGGAGCCCAGTTGTGTGAGGACAACTGCAGCCTAAATAATTGGGGATAGGGTGGAGGCTCTGTAAGAATATAAAAATACTTGACTTTTGTTTTTTTTAAATAAAAACATGACCATGTGAAAAACTTGCTAGGATCCTTCCCAGAGGCCCCAGTAAATAAGGGACCCTGAGGGTAAAACTTCATTAGCTTCTCAGTACAGCAGCCTCTGATCATAAATTTCCTCTGTGGCTTTTATTATGCCTCAAAGACTTTGTTTTTATCTTTTTTCAGTGCTTTCCAGATAGTATGTCATTTCAGTTTTGATTTCCTCTTTGGCCTAAGGGTTATCTGGGAATATATATTTTAGTTTAAAGTATTTAAGGTTTTTTTGGTCAACATTTTATTTATTTCTAATTTTGTAGATTATGATCCAAAAATGTGGTTTATAAAAATTATTCCTTTTTTAAAAAAAAATTTAAGTATTCCTTGTGGTCAAGGGATAATTATTATTTTGTAAATGTTCTGTGGACATATGAAATCATATATATTCTCTCTCTGAGAGGCATAAGTACGTTTTATATCATAACTATTAAATTAGATTAGTTGATTGTGTTATTCAATTCAGCTTTGTGAATTTTGCCTTATCTAGATCTGCCTGACTTGGGGGGACATATATTCAAACCTTCCTCTATAATTGCCACCTATTCCTTCAATATTAATAATTTTTAATCTATAATTTTAACTGTCTTGTTAAAAGGTAACTTCATGTATATAAATAGTGCATTATAACATCATTATATAACAATTATATTCTTATATAGTAATATAACATTATATCATTATAACATTGCTCTTTATCCTGCTTAATGTTTTTAACTTTAAATTCTACCTTGTTCAAGATTAATAATTCCGCCCCTTCTTTTTATTTGCATTTACTTGATATCACTTTGCTCATGTCTTTATTGTTTGAGCCTTTCTTTTTAAGTTAGTTTGAAGTGGTTTCTGGTAAACAGTATGTTCCTGGGTTTGTTTACTTTTCTGTTAGAAATTCAGATTCTGTCTTATCATGGGAGAATTCAGTCCATTTAGACTTAATGTAACAACTGTAAACCTTGATTCCATTCATTTCATTTAAAAAAATAACTATATTACTTGTTTCTTCTTTTTCCTGCTCCTTATTTTTTGCTGGCTTGATGATATAGCTAATTTTTCCCCTTGTTAATTTGGAAGTGAAGGAAATCCCACAGGGGTCCCTCTGGGTTCTTGTCTGAAAGAGATAAATTAGGGATGGTCGAGGAAGAAACCAGGTTTATTGATGCCAGTGGAAGGCCAGGAGATGGGGGTGGCTGAAATCTGCCTTCCCCAGTTTTGGGGAGTTTAGGGTTTTTATGGATACAAATGGGAGGGTGGAGTGGGTGTCATAATAATAAGTATACACAAGGGTGAGCCTAGTTTTGAAATAACCATAAACAAGGGTAAGGTCAGTCTAGCCAGTTTCAGTAATTTCAGGTATTAATTTTTAGCTATTCTTAATATACTAGAAAAGTAAGAAAAAGCATCATTATAGTGTTTCAGTAATCATAATCATTTGTCAATTCTTATCTCTCGGTTACAGTTTCAGGCTTCATTTTTGCTTCGAAACAAGCTGGGTGTTTTTGTTTATCAACTAAGCAACTAAAACTATTTTAAGGTTGGGTTATGGAGCTGCCTCAACCAAGACCGTGGTGTTTGCAGAAACCAAAGTGGGGCTGGATTTAAAGAAGTTCTGCTCTCCCTTCCCATACTGTTAATTATTATTTTCTCTTTCCCGATATTTATAAGCAAACACATTCTCCTACTCTTATATGGCTATAAGAAGCCAGCTACTTCCCACAAGACCCTCTTTTTTACCAGTCTCCTTTCCTTCCCCCAGTAGATAAGACCCACGCATCTTCCCCACCATCACTCCTTTCCTTGACATTCCCTCCAAAATGAGAGCTTTGAAATGCTCTGGTCTGTTATAGAGTCTCCCCTCCTCCCCAACTCTTAGATTTTGTTGAAATGGGTTAGTACTCTCTATCCAGACTGTTATCAGAATTCCTCTCGCACTGCCTTTTCTGCCCCAAACATGCTGACTTAGCCTTAGATTTCACGTTCCGAGGCCGCCAGTCCTCCTCCCTGGAGAGTAGACAGCATATGACTTGCATCATCCATTCCACCCCACTCTTTATTCTCCTCTTCATCAGCCTCCATCTTGAGGTCTCAGTTCTGATTTCTAGTGTTTGGGCAGCGTTCCTTTTCAGGTACACTGGGTGATGGGTTCTCTAAGCCTTTGCAGAGCCACATTTATGGGGATTGCAGTCCTTTTCTCTTGGGCATCTGCACTTGTTTTTCCACCATCTGCCACGTCCCAGGGTTGCAGACGAGAAGCCTGGGGCTATTCTTTTTCACATGGGAGTTGCTTGTTCTTTCTTCCTGGAAGATTTTAAGGTGCTCTTTTTGACCTTGAAGCTCAGGAGATCTACCAGTAAATGCCCAGATACATATTTTTGTTCATCAACCCTGTGTGTAACTTGGGGAGGCCTTTCTTTAGGGAAGTTTTATTTTTGTTTAATTATTGACTCTCCTCCTTCCCAAATTCTGATTATTTGCCTGTTGGGTCTCTTGAACCTCCTCTCTACAATCTCTCCCCTTTGCCTTCTCCCCTGTGGTTTCTCTGCCTTTGCCATTTTGCTCTATGGTAGGAGATATTTCCTTTTCTTCATCTTTCAGGCCACTAATCTGAGTCTCTGTGGTAACCCTGCGCCCCTTCGATTCATTTACTGAATTTAAAAAACCCAAAAGTCCCATTTTTCAGTCCCTTTGTTGTTCTATACTTGGCTGTCCCTAAGGGTTTTTCTTTTAAGTTGTCTGTTTTCTCCAGCGGCTCTATTTAATTCAGGACTTACTTGATAGAAGGTTCTTTTTCGAGTTATTTTTTAAAAATTTTTTATAGCAGTTGTACGTTTACAGAAAAATCATGCAGAAAGTCGAGTTCCCGTATACCACCTGTGGTTGTCCCTATTATTAACATTTGCATTCGTGTGACACCTTTAATACTGTTGGTGAACCAATATTTTAATAATTATATTTTTAACTATAGTCCCTAGTTTATATTAGGGTTTGTGCTTGGTGTTGTACAGTTCTCTATATATATTTAAAATTTTTATTGTGGTAACATATAAAATGGGAACATAAAAGTTCCCATTTTAACCACTCTCACGTTCTGTTTATTCTGGTCCTCCCTGGCTGCCAGACCTTGCCAGGTGTGCTGTCATTTTTTGTTTGTGCCCACTGGGCTCTGCTCCATGCTCTCTTGAGTGGCCATGCTTCTTGGAGCTGTGAGAAGCAGCAGTGGCCTCGGCTCCCAGGGACAGCTGGTCGGCCAGCCAGCCTTGCCCCACTGGAGCTCCTCCTACTTTCCAGGGGGCGGTTCCGCTTGCCCCAGATCGTGCTCAGACCACCCCCACTCCCCACAGCAGCATGGTCACCAAGCTGTGAGGAATGGAGAAAAGACACAAGAGACATAAAAAGCATTTAGGTGAGCAATTAAGCCTCCTAAAATGGGTTTTTACCCTGAAAACCAGACACAATGCAGATTGTCCAAATGCAGACTGGGCTCAGAAATGGAGGAGCTCTGGTGGATGCCCCTCCCTCCCTTGGCTCCAGCCCTGGTGGTCTCTTCCCTGCTTCGTTGACTACCAGGCTTAACTCTGCCTCAGGGCCGCTGCCCCTGCTGCCATCCCCAGATTGCCACATGGTTCCTCACCTCCGCTCAGTCAGGTCTCTCCTCAGAGGTCTTCTGAGCACCCTGTGTTAGTATAACCCCCACTCTGTCACCTTTCCCCTCCTCAGCTTGCCTCATTTGTTTTCATCCCCCTTATCCCTACTGTTTTAGTTTGCAAAAGGCTGCCAACGTGAAAATACCAGAAACGGGTTGGCTTTTATAGTGGGAATGTATTAGGGTAAAATCTTACAGTACCAAGACTGTGAAAATGTCCAGATCAAGGCATCATCAGAGATGCTGTCTCAGCAAAAGGCGGCTGCTGGCAGATCCTGGACTCCTGCCACATGGCAAGGCAAAATGGCACCAGACTCTTCTCTCTCAGCCTCTCCTCCAAGCGCATTCCCCGGAGTTCAGCTGTTGGCAATCAGGCATGTGGCTCATCTCTCCCAGGGCCTCCTGTCTTCAGCTTTGACTGCTCCACTGATTCTAGCCTCCAACCTCTCTCTCAGCCTCTTGGGGTTTCTCTGTTTTCCTGTGACTATAGACATCCTGGAATCCTCTCTCACATGGCAGGGTAAAACTGGCAGCAACTCTCTTTATCTCTGTGTTTTTTGCTTTCAGTTCTCTGCTTATATAAGGCTCCAGCAAGAGGGTTGAGACCCAGACTGGGTCATGCCTTACTGACATAGTCCAAGCAAAGCCCTAAAGTGATCTAATCAAAGTGATCAAATCCAATCATCCCTTAACTGAATCTAATGCAATCAAGGGGGCCTACACTCACAGGAGTGGGTCAGTTCCAAGAACATGATCTTTTCTGTGATTCACAAAACCCCAAATTGTCACACCTACATCACATGATGTTATATTTTTGTTTTTGTCAAACCCCATAAGGACAGGCACGTTCATAGTTTTTCACAGCTGCCATCCCCAGCACTGAAAACCATCCTTGGCACATGCAGGCACTTGTTAAATGTTTGTTGATTGAATAAGTGAGCGAACGAGCAAGGCACAGTGGAGAACTTTGAAGAGATTTAAAGTATGACAAAAGTTGTCTCCTGTCACAGGTGGGCTAAGGATGGTGGGAAGAGCCCCCTGTCCCCCATCACTCCCTATCCACAACATACATTATGAGGTTAGGTGAATGCCTGATTCAATTGGCCAAGGATAAAATATCACATAGAAATTGAGGTGGGCCACATGAGTGGAGACAGAGGTGGCATTTCTCAGAGCAGTACCTGGCAGCTCCAAAACTGCTGTATGGGCAGGAGCAATGCCCATAGCTGTTGAGGCGCCATCTGTGCAAGGAAGGAGGACTCTTACACGACCTGAGAAGCTTATTGTGTCTGTTCTGGGGCTTACATAACCTTGAGGAAGGACTTAGTTGATGTCTGCATCCTTAATGTGGCTTTGAGGGCCCAGGCCCTTCCCAGGTCTCCAGCCAAACCCTACAGGAGCAAGGCGTCAGGCTCCTCTTGTGGAGTGTGGGGAGGACTTGGGGTGAGGAGCCAGAGCCAATGTGCAGGGGGCTGCCCTTCTGGATATACCTCTGCCCCTTGCCTCCCTCTCCCGGGAAGGAGAAGCATCAGGACTTGCACCCACCCTGGACAAAAAGTGGGGTCCTTATTAGCCCTGCATCGTGGCAGGTGCTTCCCATTTACTTCTCAGTTTACCTGACGGTCTCTCTCAGATCCTGTTATCGTCCTGCGGGGCCTGTGATGTCTGTGCAATGCAACTGCAGGGCTGGCGACAGCCTGGAAAAAAAAAAAAAGGAAGGACGGCTATTTAGGTCAGCTGCCAAGCGGTCTCACCACCTGCCAGGGCCACGGGCGATGTTCTCACATTTTGAGAGGCTAAAAGTCAAGCTTTGTCCCCTTAGTACAAAGCTCTCCTTTCTGGGGCTTGTGGAAGAGAATGAACTTCATACACATCTCTGGCCCCAGAATATTTTTCTCCTGAGGTGTGCAAATTTAACGGTAGAGCAGCAGAGGTCAGAACTGAACTGAAATAACAAGCATTTGGGGTGGAATTGTGGCTATGGGAGGATAACCAAAAGAAACCCTGGAAGAAAGGTGGGGAGGGGGGCAGCGAAAATGCCAAAAAGTTTCCTGTGAAAAACTTGAAAGGTAGCACAACGTTGTGAGTGTAATTAACGCCACCGAATTGTAGAGTCGAATGTGGTTAAAAGGGGGAAATTTTAGGTTGTATGTATGTCATTAGAATTTTAAAAATTTTAAAAAAACAACCAAAAACCTGTAGGGTTGTACAACACAAAGAGTGAACCCTATTGTAAACTATGCACTATAGTGAATAGTATAGTTCTAATAATATTCTTTCCTCAATTGTAACAAAGTTACCAGATTAATGCAAAGTGATACAGTGGGGAGTATGGGAATTTACTTCTCTTCATGATTTTTATGTAAACTTATGACTAATGTAATAAAAAATTAAACACTGGAAGGTAACATTCTCAAGGAACCTCTGATGTTTCCCCCTTCGCCTCCCCCCTCCACCTCCCCCTCCGGTCATTTCTGCTCTGGAAGCCTGGCTAACATGGCTGGCGTTTCCTGCTGGTATTCACTGCAAAACCTCGAGTCTCATTCCTTTGCTCTCCCCGAATTCTCTGTTGTGCACCCAAAAATCCCTGCTCCCCTCTTCTCTATAGCAAATCCGAGTTGGCTTCTTGCTTACTGCATTTTTTTTTTTTTTTTTTTTTTTTTTTGGTAGCAGGGGTGTTTGCTCATTTTTGGAGGAACCTGCATATGCCTATTGAGTGTGGACAGCTGGGTATGGTCGGCTGGTGTGGTTGACCTGGAGTCTTATTCTAAATGCAGGGACAGGTGACTGCCCCTGTACCGTGTGGATGGTGTGTTTCAATGGAAGGTTTCTTTCTCCATAATTGCAGACGTCATGTAAACAGATGCATTTTAATGGGACAATAACTGATGATTGAGTATTTCTTAAACACCGTTGTTATATGTATGTTCACTTTTAAAAGGTTGTGACATAGGGAAGAATTAAGAAAATATGTCATACACCCTCCATGGCTCCGCCCACCCCTTGGCTCTCTTGTCTGTTTGCTCGTTGCTTTTTGCTCATTGTTTTTGCTAATTGTTTGCACTCTTTGTCTGCTCGTTGTCTGTTTTTTCTTTAGGAGGCAACTAGAACCAAACCCAGGACCTCCCATGTGGGAGGTGGGTACTCATCTGCTTGAGCCACATCGGCTCCCTGCTTGTTTGTTTTTGTTTTTGCTCATTGTCTTGCTCATTGTTTTTGCTTGTTGCCTGCTCATTGTTTGCTTGTTGTTTGTCTTCTTTAGGAGGCACCAGGAACCAAACCCAGGACCTGCCGTGTGGGAGGCGGGTGTTCAACTGCTCGAGCTGTATCCCCTCCCCGTGCCTTTTTATTTTAGTATTTATTTCTCTTGTTTGTATGTTTTCACTTGCATGCATAATACACATGCAAATATATGTATATAATTATTTTTAAAAGTGGGATTATTCAATTTTTTCCTTCAACTCAGTTTCTCAACTCACAGTATATCCAATTAAAACATCTTTCCAAGTATGCAATGTTATTTCAAAACAAGCCAGGAAGGCATAGCAGTGGTTCTGATAAAATGAAACACACAGTTCGGGTTTTTTTTTTGCCCGGAGTTAGATATTCGAGATCCTCGTGTTTGAAAGTTGCGATCTCCTACTCAGACCTGAGAAAGTGAGAGCTTTCTCTGGGCATTATGTTTCATGGAAATAACTTAAAGATGAATGAAAATAAGGTTTACTTTCAGAACAAGATGCCTGGCTATGTCATTTAACTAATCTGTATTCATCTGTGTATCTTTCTGAACACTAGAGGAACACATGCATTAGTAGTTGGAATTAGATGAGTTAAAAGTGCCTGCAAAGAACTTTTTAGGAGTAATGTTTCCATAACTTGTTAAGCTGCATTTTATTTTATTTTGGTTTTGAAATAAGGCTATTAAAAAGAAAAAATAAAGAATGAGATGCTTTGGAGACTGGGCTTTCTCAGGAGTGTGAGCTGCCTGGCAGGGTACCTTCTTTGGCACCTGCCTGCCCTGTGGCTTCTAATTTATGTAAATGGATATCTGTAGACAGTGTGGGAAACAGCGACGCTCCCCGAGGTGTCTCGTTTTCTACCAGATCCACAGCGCCCAGCCCAGTGGTTGGGATGGCCGAGGTACTTGATAAATCTCTGCTTGGTGAAGGGTGTGGCAGTCACTCTCTTTGTGGCCACTGTGTGGGCATTAACGCTCTTGGTGTCTCTTTCAGGTGGGTTGGGGTCCAGGTGTTTGCTACGGGACGCCCGAGGCCGAAGCATCAGCATGAAGTCTTCCACCCCTCCCGGAGCCAAGCAGGCCGCCTTCAAGACCATACCCCTCCGCTGGTCCTTGGGACCCAGAGGGAAGCCTCCCGGCGCATCCGTTGAGTTGGTGGAGTACTTGGAGTCCCGACGAAGGCCTCGGTCCACCAGCCAGTCCATCGTGCCGCTGCTGATGGGCGCTGCTAGTGGGGAAGAGAAGTCAGCTGCGCCGAGGTCCACCTCCGCCCTCTCTGCCCAAGGTGGAGAGAGGGAGAGAGCACTGGCCACGGGCCCTGCCAAACCCTATTCCAGCCCTGGAGACTCGGATGGTCTAAACACAGCCAGGAAGCTGAAGGAAAATGCACGTCAGGAGATCAGGCTGCCCAAAAAGTTCGACCTGCCCCTCTCTGTGACGCCCTCAGAGGGGAACGAGAAGCCAGCCCGGCCGGAGGGCCAGAAGGCCACGAACTGTCAGGCAGGTGGCCACCTGGGAAGCAATAGCAGCGCGTCCTCTCCGAATGCTGCCGGATTATCTAGAAACAGTAAGGACAGTTGCCGAACTGCCTTAGCCAAGGTAAGGGCTAATGCAGAGGAAAGGGACTTGGAGACGGACAGACTCCATCAGGGGACATTCACCCTTCTGAGGTCTGTGTTTTGGAAGAAGGAGAACAAAAGGAAGAACGACAGAGCAGAGGTTTCCCCGCAGGCGTCCCCAGTGTCCCTGGTGAGTGCCAGGCTGAGCCCAGCCAGCCCCCTGGACAGGGATGTCCGATCGGCGCCCAGCTCTCTCCGCCTCCCTCGCAAAGCCAGCAGGCCCTCGCGAGGCAGTGCCCTAGGGGCTTCGCAGAGGACTGCTCCCGGGGACCAGACTTCCTACAGCACCCTGCAAAGGGTGAAATACCACACTCTTTCCTTAGGTCGGAAGAAAACATTACCGGAATCCAGCTTTTGATGGCACGTTCCAGGATAGGGTGAAACTGGCATTCTTGCGACTTTGCACTGAGCAGCCACAATTGTCTGGGTGTATCTGTAGGCAGCTTTGTGTTGAGAATGGGTTTTGGGGAAGCCTGTTGTCTACTGAAAATAATAATTTTTCCCCCCACATCTATAGACTTCCAACACCTAATGTCGAAATATCTTCTTGTACTGGTGGGTACTTTTATACACTGGGCCACTAGAGGGGGCTGTTGGGTCAGCATTACAAGAACTGATATTTTTGTTAAAATAATTCTCAAGAGTGATTTGGATGTGAGCAAACCTTAGAGCATAACTTCGTGGTTGAGCCAAGTTAATAAGAATCTTCTTTATCATGTCAAATATTGACATTGGCTCCTGCTTTTTAAAATCATCTTTTTTATTTCCCCCTTTTAATTCTTCTCTGGGATAAAGCGTTATATAGGTCAGAAAATAAGTGGTAGTAAGGGTAAGACAAGATTCTAGGGAAGAGAGAGATGGAAGAGAAATGATTGAGATTGTAGGAGATATTTAATATATAACAATGTAATTGTATTAAAATTTTTCAAAATATTTTAAAGAGAGAACTATTTTGATATTAGGAAAAAAGAGTTTTTTTAAAAAAATGTAAGTATGAGATCTATGTACAATTTTAATAAAAGTCCATCGGTGAAACATGCAAGTGGCTGTCTGAATTATTCAAGTTTATGATGAATGACCTTGACCTTGTTTTGTTCCTGCTGTGTAGACATGGCTCGTTGCTGTTGCTATCAGAAAGTAGTTATTTGAATTCGTCCTGAAATCTAAAAGTGCTCTTCATTAAAAATGTAGACGCCTTATGAGTTTGCCCATATGTTCTCCCTCTGGAGGGCTTTGCAAGGACCTGAGGTTCCGAGCCAGGACCAGCAGTAGATTTTCCTGTTTCTTAGAACTTTATTCACTCTTCAGTAGCTGTATTTACAAGATCCTCTCACTTGTTACTGAGAAGCTACTAAGTCTGACCCCCAGCCTGGGTGAATCTGTACTTAACAGTCCATTTTCTAAAATACTTCCTGTATCGATAGGAATCTTTTAAGACAGGGGGATCCAAGCATTAATTCTTCCCTTATACTCATTGGCATGTCTCTGTTACTTTTTGGTTCTTAAGAAGAAGAAAAGCTTGAGTCATTTTTTTCTCCCATTGAGAAAGTGTGCTTACCTTTGATCTGAGTAATAGAAGAGAGAAAGAACTGAGATAATAAGGAGAGAAAGCAAAGAGACCCTGCCACCTATAACCCCAGAGGGCTATGGGTATACCAGTAGACCCGTGTGTTTGCATTTCAAAAAGAGCCAATGTTCTCTCCAAGTCTTAAACTGATGTACCTTTAGGTAATGTGGAGGACCTGGTTGTCCATGTCTTCTTGGGTTATAGGAATCTGTAAGTCTTCCTGCTTTACCTGGTATTCTGCTCACCCCTTAGAGCAATTTGCCAAAGTTCACTTCCTTTATCCTCTAAGAGATTGGGTTGTGTCTTAAACATGCACCCCCAGGTCTCTTGCCAAAAAGGACTCAGCCTTTAGAATACTCTTGGAAGCTTAGGATATCACGAGAGGGTCCCAATTGTTAACTGTGTTCTCCATAATGCACCACAAAATGGAGAATTTACCCCAGGCTATAAAATTTGGAGGTTCAAAAAGAGACTTGTACCCTGGTAGATGCGTCTGACATCTCAGGTCTTCTACAAGGATACCTGAGGCCATTGTGTGTCCCCTTACCTGAGGTTGCTCCCTACTCTGGAGAGACCTGGAAGGGAAGCCTGTGAGAACGGAGCATGAGAAAGGGATCAAGTCAGGTTTCTGCTCAGATCAAGGCAATTGGACCATGGTTCCAGCTTTGGCCGTGCACCCCACTGTAAGGCTGCAGGCATTTGGTCAAATGATGCTTGAAGAAGCTTGGCAGAACCAGTAGGATACTTTTTCCCAATCACAAAGATCCCCCCAGAAATTTGTAAATTGGGATTAGGGAAAGGTTAAAAGCCACTGAGCCAGATAGGAGCATAGCCAGAGACAGAGCCAGCTCAGAATGGCAGAAAGGGCTTCCCATTCCTTCTCTGGAAGCCCAAATACACTGCCAGGATCTACCCCTGCTGCCTGAGGCATGAGCATTAGTCTGATGGTGATAGCCCAACCCTGACCCTTCCTTTATCCTCCATTTCTGCTCTCCCACTAATAGAAAGAAGAGCTGGGAGTCTAGAACCTTGGGCTGGGAGGTCATTCTGGTGGTATCAGAAGCTCCAAGTCCCCTCGGGAGATGAGAATGGGAGAGAAGATACCTATAGAAGTTGTGTAATTACGGTTCTGGGAATAAATGGGGGTGTATATGCTTGCTATGTCCTGTTCTCCAGGTCCTATCAGCAGGATAGCACCTGTGTGACCCAGCACCAGCATGACGTCCTGGAGGTTGGTGAGTTAACCAAGCACCTTGTTGACTTGATTGCATCCTGGAAGTGCAAATATAAGAGTTAATATTTATATAGCACTTACTGTGTGCATGGCACTCTTCTAAGCCTTTTACAATATTAACTCATTTAATTCATAATAGTCCTTTGAGGAAACTGAGGCACAGGGAGTTTAAGTAATTTCCCTGAGTTCCCGCAGCTAGTGTCAGTGCCAGGATTTGAACTCAGATAATCCTGGCTCAGGTTCTTGCTCTGGATCACTATGCTATACACCTCCCTAAAGGTATACTACTAACCCTGCCAGTTGAGACCAAATTGCTTCTGGTGTTCTCCATGGAAATGGAGAAAAATGCTTATTCCCAAGTGCTTCCGGCAAGGGGTCTACATCTGGAAAAGCCCCTGTAATTGGACTCACCACTTGAAGTCTTGGAGAGATGCACTTATGCTCTAAGAACCATTAATCTTTTGTACCAGTGAAATTGGGGAACTGGGTGGATATGTGATCGGAATCAGGATACAGCGGGTTTTAAGTCTTTGTGCCATTAATTTCTGCTTCTTCCAGGGGTTGCAGTTCTGCTTCTGATTTATTTGTTGAGAGGGACTACTTTTTTGATGTCTGCCTGATCTTATTGTAGTTTACTCAATAAGCATTTGAAGGTCCACTATCCACTAAGCATTATTGCAGGATCTGGGAATATGATAATAGAAAAGACAAACGTGGTTCTTGCCTTCAGAGAACTTATATTGTAGTTGAAAGAGACAAAGAACTGGTAAACATATCTAAGGTAATTCAGGTAGTGTAAGCATTATGAAATGAACAGGGTCACATGACACTTGGCAAAGAGAAACCAATGTGGACATTATGTACTTGCTGGCAAATTGTAAATTCAACTGGCATTGTAATTTAGCAGAATTACAATGGGTTTTGAGAGCAAATTGTAAATTCAACTGGCATTGTAATTTAGCAGAATTACAATGGGTTTTGAGAGCTCCTTAAATATTCTATTTACATGTCCTTGATCAGATATATACTTTGAAATATATTCTCCCAGTCTGTGAATTGTCTTTTTATGCTTTTAACCATATCTTTTTTTTTTCCCCCTAAGGAGATACCAGGAATCGAACCCGGAACCTCATACGGGGGAAGCAGGGGTTCAACCACTGAGCTACATCTGCTCCCAACCATATCTTTTTAAGGATGAAGTTTTAAAATCTTAATAAGTTCACTTTATCATTATTTTTTAGTGGATTGTGCTTTTGGATCATAGCTAAGAAATCTTTGCCTAGTCCAAAGTTGTAGCAACTTTTCTCATCTGTTTTCTTCTAGAAGTTCATAGATACTTTTAGATCTATGATTCATTTTGAATTACTTTTTGTATATGGCATAAGATATGGCGATACAATTTTGGCCACACCATTTGCTGATGCTTTTCACCATTGAATTACCTTCACATCTTTGTTGAAAATCAATTGCCCATATATGTGTGGGCCTATTTCTAGACTTTCTAATCAGTTTGATTTTTTTGTCTGCCTTTGCATCAGTACCACGCTGTATTACTTAGCTTTAAAAAGTCTTCAAATCAGGTAGCATAAGTCATTTTATACTTCTTTTTCAAAGTTGTTTTGACTGTTTTGGGTCCCTTTTCTTTCCATGCTCATTCCCCAGCCCTAGCTGTCTTCAAGGCTGCTAGCCAGATGGAATTTTTTTTTTTTTAATCCTTTTATTTTTTTATTATTATTATTTATTTATTTATTATTTACTTATCCCCTCCTCGCTGCTTGTCTTCCTTTGTTGTGCCAGCTCTTCACACCCCGCGGGCCCTTGAGCTCTCTGCACTTTGCGGGAGCTGCTTCCCCAGGAGGCCCTAGGGAAGGAATCCGGAGCCTCCCATGTGATAATCAGGAGTCCAACCAATTGAGCCACACCCGCTTCCCCTGGAATGCTTTTTAACATGTGCAATAGAACATTTCCCATTTTAACCACTTTCAAGTGTACACTTCAGTGGGGATTGCATTCACAATCCTGTGCCTCCAACACCACCGTCTGTGACAAACTTTTCCATCACTCAAACAGAAACTGTACCCATTAAGCATTACCTTGATCTTTCCAAAGTGAATCTGAAATAAATGTTTTTCTTTTTAAGAAAATTGTTTTCTGTTTCTCAACCTTTTTTTTTTTCTTCTTTTATGACAATTATGGAATGTTGCAGACAGGAATAGAGCTACAGCACCTTTTAGAAGCCATGATTAGTGTAAATTGAGATGTTTATGTGTTTATTGATGGACTGCTGCTGGCTTCTTCAGTGCTTGAAACAAGCCTACCACCCCCAAATTAAATTTCCACCTCCATGTACAATATAAGAAAAGGGTCTCTAATTAGAGCCCTCCTCTGAACAAATTAAGCTGTGTGTAATCACTCCATCACTAGTGGAAACATGAACAAATTCAATTTCACTATTAAATCCTAGTCCCCTTGTTGTGAAAAAGAGGCTCTCTTTTGAATATCACCATCCTATGGCAAATTAACCCCACAAATAAAACAGACCAAAGTGGCCAGAGAAAATGTTGGGTGTGAACAGCACTAATTCTTACCTGCTGGCTTTACTTTATCACCAATAATCCACAAGAATGATCCATTTTAAAATTTCAATTATTTTTATAATTTAAAAAATTTTTATTAGAGAAATTGTAGGTTTACAGAAAATTCATGCATGGAGTTCTGATGTACCACCTTATTAGAACCTTGTATTAATATGGTGCTTCTGTTATAATTCATGAAAGAACATTTTTCTAATTGTGCTATTAACTTTAGTCCATTTGTAATAGGGTCCACTGTGTTGTACAGTCCTATTTACATTTTTTTAAAAAATTCTGCTAAAATGTATAATAAGAATAAGCAAATTTATAGTCAGAAACTAGAATCTAGATTACCAGAGTCTGGCGAGAGGACAGGTAATGGTAAGTTAATGCTTAAAGAGTGATCAATTTTTGCTTTTTGATATCTAAGTCCTACATTATATTCCCTGTCTATGGAAATATTTTGCTATGCTCTAATTTATTTTTTCATCGGCATATGGCCCCTGGGGCCCCCAGAGGTCCCCAAAGGTGTCTTTGGTTAACAAAACTTGGTGTGACATCATGATGACACCACAATAGAGGCTGGGGCTGTTGTCCCTGCAGGTTTCTGTACCGTCACATTTCCTGGAAAGGAAGACATCAGGGTTGGACACACATACATGGTGTGGTCAAGGACCCAGACAGAGGCTCTGTGACTTCACAGGATGGAGGATGGAGATCAAGGGTAATTATAGTCTGTAGCCCAGGGCACATCTGTTGAAATTTTTTCTTGGAGAGCACAAGAATTTTGGGGGGGTTGAGGACTGGTCATGAGAAGTAACTTTGCATGTATAGTGGACGTGGCCTGAGCAGCTACATATGGGAGTCCCAGGTTGGGGACCTGCAGTGCTGAGTTTTTAGGGCATGCTGGGGAGGCCAAAACTGGTTGCATGAGTAGACCTTCAGCTCCTTCTGTCTAACCCATGGGTCTGAGGTGAAGAGTTTCTGAAGGCCTGGTTGACTTGGCCTTGGGGACTCTTCAACCTAAGCTAATAGCATCCTTTTAATTCCTCTTGAACGGGAGGCCAAGAGACCTGGGCGCAGGCTTTGCCATAGTACCTGCATGACTTTAGGCAGGTTACTTTGTCTGGTCTTCCCTTTCCTCACTTGTAGGTTATATGGACAGATTCTACCTGGACTTCTTCCCAGTCCTAAGAGTTTCATGGATAGCATAGCCAGAATGCCTGGGTCCAAAGCCCACTATGCCACGTTCTAGATGTTTGACCATAGGCAAGTTACTTAAGCTCTCTGGGCCTTACTTCCCTCATCTGCTATCTTACTTTGTTAAGGTGCTATAACAAATACCACTTAACAGGGTGACTTAAACAACAAGCACTTATTGTCTCGTGTTTTTAGAGGCCGGAAGTTACAAATCAAGATGCCGGCAAGGCTATGCTTTCTCCCTCAAGTGCTTCCTACCTAGGATATGCACTGGACTGATCTTGTGACAAGTCGACTGGAAATTATGTGAAAAGTATTAAGAGTTGTGCTCATGAGGTCATTTTTTTTCTTTTTAAGAT
Organism: Cabassous unicinctus; assembly: GCA_029593785.1. NCBI lineage: Eukaryota > Metazoa > Chordata > Mammalia > Cingulata > Chlamyphoridae > Cabassous > Cabassous unicinctus. The sequence goes on from JAQZBX010035370.1 coordinate 18,449, forward strand.
TTATTTATTTATTCTCCTCCCCCACCCTGCCCATTGTTTTGTATATTCTCCCATCCTATCTTTTTCTCACCTTTTTCCTTCTTATTTCCCTTTCATCTGTTCCTTTACCCAGGCCCCTCTTCATTCGTTTCTTCCATTCAGTGGATGAAGGGCTCCAATTTAGTATCAGAATACTGGAAAAAAGAATAAAGCTCAAACCGAAAGAATACTCATTTTCCTTTTCAGAAAGGTACTTTCAAGTATGTCTTTGGTAGTGGTGCTTTCTTATCTAGGATGGGGACTACAAATGGAATAGTCCTAGGTTCAAATCCAGGGTTAGCTATTAATCATGTGGCCTTCTGAAAAGTAAGTTGATATGTTGAGCTCACCCCAGCTCCTGAGAGCCTATTGTTAAAGATTCAGAAATTTCAATAGCCATTGGTATGCCAAAATTGGCCATGGTAGAATTATTTACAGCATGGAAATCAGCAAATGCTACAAATCAGGCTTTTTCTCTTCTTTTTTTTTTTTTGTCCTGGAGAACCATTTACCACTACACTACCTGAATTATGATACTTTCACTTGTTACCTACAGAATTAGTTAGGAAAGCACATCTGGGGAAACGGATGTGGCTGAAGTGGTTGGGCATCCGTCTACCATATGGGAGGACCTGGGTTCAATCCCTGGGACCTCCTGGTAAAAAAAAAAGGTGAGCAGGCGAGCTGGGCCCACGCGGCAAGCCATGCAGCAAGATGATGACACAACAAAAGACAGACACAGGGGACAGTCAAGGCGAGACACGCCAGAAACCAGGAACTGAGGCGGCGCAAGTGTCAGGGTGCCTCTCTCCCACATCGGAGGTCCCTAGGATCGAATCCCGGTGAAGCCTGGAGGAGAAAAATGTGAAGACAAGGCAAGAAACAAACACAGATCACCCAGCGAATGGACATAGACAGCAAGCGGGGAGGGGGGCGGGGACTCATAGAACTGTACACCAAAAAGAAAAAATAAAGTCAATTAAAAAAAAAATAGGAAAGCATGTCTGAAAGTTGGAGAAATGTTTGTGAAGTAGTTACAAACATGCTTTGGAACTAGCTAAGCATAGTGTCAAACCCTGGCTCTGCTACCTTGGGCAAGTTCATCTGTCATATGAAATGAAGATACTCCATCTTGTGGGGTTGATGTGAGAATTAAATTAATTAACAGTGTGTCGAGAACACTGTATAAATAACTAGTACTACAGTTTGAAAAGGATAAAGCACCATTCATTTAGAAGATTTTAAGGGGTGAGCGACCAGAGCTGGTTTACAGATAAGAATTTCATAGAATGGCAGAACTGATGTCAGAACTGATGACCTACTTCTGTATTAGCTGATGCCAGTTTTGGGGTAAATTCTGTTTGGTTGGTGCCCCTAGCAGGGCTAGCAAGCTGGCTTTAGTATGCAGGTCCCCTCTTTGTACTTATTCACACATGGAAGTCTCCAGGGTTCAGAAATAAATGCTTTGTTCTGATTCCAGGTGCATCGAATTCTATCATTTGTTGAGGGGGAAGAGAGCGCCTTTTTCTCCAACCTCTCTTAGCTCATCCCTGAAAGGAAGAATTACTAATTTGATTGGGCTGGATTCCAGGACACAGACTGAACCATGTTTATTAGAGGTTGAGTAACAGAGTGTTGAAACTTCCTACTTTAAAAGTTCTAGGGAGTGGGTGTAGCTCAATTGTTGAGTGTCTGCTTCCCATATATGGGGTCCCCGGTTCAATTCCTGGTACCTCCTTAAAAATTAATAAATAAAATAAATAAAAAAGTTCTGCTGCTTTCTTTAGCTTCCAGCTTCCAGGAGGTAGGTTGATGAATGGCAGGCCTGGCCCTCTGGTCATCTCCCTTTCCTGCGAGGCTTCAGAAAGTAAATTACTATTATTACTATTATCTCTACCACCACCATTACCACTGACTAATATTTATTACAAGGTGCCAGGACATGCTATAAAGGCTTTCCTAAACTACTTAGTTTATTCTTCAAACATTTCTATGGGGTAAGTAACACTCTTACTTCCATTTTGCAGAGTGTTTGGGGTTCCAGTATAACCCCCACCCCCATCCCCAAACACATACACGTTTTGCAGCTATAGAGGTTGACATACAGAGAGTTTAATTAGTTTGGATCATATTCCACCCTTTTGTGACCTACCCAAATGGCAATTTCACATGATTCATTGTCCTCTATGAGGACAATGCTTTAGCCAAATGATTACGGCACTCTAACAGATATCAAGAAAGATGAAGAGGAGAGGAAAAAAATGAAGAGCAATTAATTTCATAATTTATTTTGTTAAGTCTTAAGTGGAGATCAAATGCAGTTGGAAATTGCAAGTATATGTTAAATGAGGATTATTGAAACTGAAGTGATAAAAAATAAAGAGAAAGCCTAATTAATAAATTGAATGTAAATATTCTAAACAATCTCAAGCCCCTCAAAACTGGACATCTAGACCTGAAAGGCAAAGTGCAGGTCTGGTAGTGGGGAGAAATTCCTTTACTCCTTGCTCTCATTTCATTCGCTGATATGATTTTGAGGTTACTGAATTGTAAGAGTGGCTCTTTGCTTTTACCTTGAGCAATCCATGCATTCTCATTAGGCTTCCAGATAGGGACAAAGCTGTGAGACTGTGTCCTTCCCTGCCCCAAGCTGGAAGAGCCACATTCCATAAATATCTCACTCACCACTTTGTCACAGAGACCTCTACCTTCCCAGGTAAATGTTGTTTTAAAATCACCTACGACCATACTGTAGTTATTGTTTTGCTACTTGCTTTGTTTTTTAACTTAAAATTTTGGAGCTTTTTCCAGATCTGTTAACACAGAGGCACCTAATTCTTTTCGAAAACTGTTTATAACTTAGTAATGCAAATGCAATATAATTTAACCATCCCCTGAAGGAGAATTTAGGTTGTTTCTAAGTTTTTACTTATTAAAAACAGTGATGTTCTTAAAAAAAAAAAAAAAAAACACAAACGTACACGATATCTTGAATGTCATTCTCCACATGTCTCCTAGGAGAAAAACTTCCATTTATATTTATTTATGTTCTGATCTGAAGGAATGTGCATGTTTAAAGAGTTGTGTGTGTGCTTTTTAAATTTAAAATTAACTGCATTGAGCATAATTTATGCACAAACAGGATCCATTAAAAATACAGTTTGATTGAGTTTGACAGTCACATACACCTGTGAAACTGCTTATTTCAATATACAGACCATTTCCATCACCACTTTGCAATCCAAAAGATCTGCCTTCTGCCATTCTAGTTTAGTTTACATTTTCTGGAGTTTCATTAAACGTTTCCTTCTAGAAGTTTTAGAGTTTTAGCTTTTAATATTTAGGTCTATAATCATTTTTTGTTTGTTTTTTTCTTGGAGAAGTTGTGAGCTTACAAAACAATCATGCAGAATTCCCATACATCACCCCTCCCCCAACATCCTGCATTGTTGTGTGCTTTTTTTTTTTTTTAACAGAAAAAAGTGTAGGCAGTAGAATTTGAAGAGGGCTATTTTAGTGCAGAAGGGTCTTCTCAGCAATTTGGCCTGCCTTTTCTTAGTCAATGACTGTTGAAACATATTCTTAACCTTAGAATTTTCTCTGACTTTTGCCATCGGCAACTCAGTTCAGCTGGATATCAGTGATAAGCTTTTTGTAATGATAGTCTGCTTAGGTTTGACTTTCCCATTCTCTCATGCACGGTTCGATCAGACTGTTGTGTTCTGTGAACAGATATCACCCCTCCAACCTGTCAGCAGAAACCTCTGAGTTCTGAGCTTCTAGGTTCTTGGCTTATGTTGCATAAAATAATTTAAGGACGTGCCATAGGGTAGGCAAGGGAGTAAAGAGTTTATTAAGAATCAAGAAAAGGGAAGCAGATGTGGCTCAAGCAATTGGGTTCCCACCTACCACATGGAAGGTCCCGGGTTCGGTTCTTGGTGCCTCCTGGAGGGGGTGAGCTGGCGCGACCTGGCGCGACCGGCAGGCACAACGAGCTGGCGCAAGCAAGATGATGCAACGAAGAGACAAGAGGAAAGGCAGTGAGAGACACAACAAACCAGGGAGCTGAGGTGGCTCAAGTGATTGAGCACCTCTTTTCCACATGGAAGGTCCCGGGTTCGGTTCCGTGTGCCTCCTGAAGAGAAGATGACAAACAATGAGGAGGGGGAAATAAATCTTAAAAAAAAAAAAAAATCAAGAGAAGCATAAATTAGAGGCCTGCTATAGGGTGAGATGGGCGTGTGGGGTCCCCACTTAGGCCTTTTAAGACCTTCCCTCCTCCCCTCCCTAATGTTGGGCGGGGGCCTCAGCTGTTTGCTGTTCTGATTGGTTGCCTTACAATCCCACCTGTTAGCTCTCAGGGGACCAACGGGAGGTCTGTTGTTTGGAGGTATCTGGACCTTCTCTTAGACCCGGGAAAGAGTTCCAAATGGGATCTCGTGCCTGGGGTCTCACGGGGTCTTTCCAGCTTTGTTTTTCAGTAGCAGACTTGTCTTTGGGAGGTTTCTGGGTGGGGTCACCTGGCCGTGTTCTCTGCTGGGCATTTTCCCTGCCGGCCATGTTCTCTGCCCCATCTCAGTGGCCTTCCCTCTTTCCCTATACGAACCTTCCTCAAACCTCTCAAAGGTGACCCCACACCCTCATTTTCTTTTCAGGGGCTGACGACAATGGACGAGACACCTCAGGCACCAGCGCCTACACCAGCCAGGTGGAAGACCTCAGACCCTCCTATCTATCAGAAATAAAGTAAGAAGTCTCCTCATGGAGCTGGGGTTGTGTAATATCACGAGAACAGGCTCATGATAACCCCATGTGAGAAAAAGAAAAGGGATGTTAGAGACAGCACTGAGGGGATCTGGAAACAACTCAAGGAAGATTAGACCAGACTTGACTTTTAGTCCTTGTCACTCACTGGCTATAATGTCTTTGAGTGAGTCATCTCATTTCTCTGGGGCTTTTTCTTTCTTTTTTTAGCTTCTCAATAGACTTTATTTTTAAGAGTAACTTTAGGTTTACAGAAAAATTATGCAGAAAGCACAGAGTTCCCCCATCCCCCTACCCATCCATCCCCAGCAAGTCTCTTGTATTTTTAATATCTACATTTTCATGGTACATTTGTTACAATTGTTGAACTAATATTGATGTGTTTTTATTAATTAAATTCCATCGTTTTCATAGGGTTCCCTCTTTGTGCTGCATAGTTCTATGTTTTTTGACAAATGCCTAATGACATGTATCTACTGATACAGTTTAATATAGATTGGTTTCACTGCCCTAAAACCCTGGGCTCCACCTATTCAGCTCTCTCCTCCCTCCAGACTACCGACCTTTTTACTGTATAGTTTTGCCTGTTCCAGAATGTCATAGTTAGAACTGTAACCTCTGACTTCAGTGGTTTTAAGGATTACTTTAGCTTAGTTCCACTCCTTTACATGATATTGTAGTTGTTTATACTTGTTATTGTAACAATTATTTTAGCTTTGTTCCACGCCTTTACATGATATTGTAATTGTTTTTACTCGTTATAGTAATGGTTACTTTAGCTTACTTCCATTTAACTGAGTGATTTATGCATGTTATTGTAATAGTATATCAACTCCATCTTCCCTTGCTTGAATCCATGAAAACTCTAAACTCTTTAGATAGATTTGAGCTTCCCCCCACCCCCTTCTGTCTCCTTACCTGGCTGCCCTGTAATAAAACTCCATCTTTTGTCAAAATCCTGGTGACTTCTGTGCACATTGGGCGAGTGAGCCCATTTGCTCCGTAAAACAGAATCATACAGTATATAGCTTTTTCAAACCCGTTTCTTTCACTGAGCAATATGCACTTAAGGTTCCTCCATGTCTTTTCATAGCTTGATAGCTTTTTTCTTTTTAAATTATGGAGAATACTGTGTTGTAGTGCTATACCATGGTTTATCATTTATTGAAGGACATCTTGCTTGCTTCCAATTTTTGGCAATTATCCATATAGTTGAAATAAACATCAGTGTGCAGATTTTTGGGTGGACATTAGTTTCAACTCAATTGGATACTTAGGAATGCAATTGCTGGATCGTGTGGTAAGTCTATGTTTAACTTTGTAAGAAACTGCCAGCTTGTCTACCAAAGTGGCTGTACCATTTTGCATTCCCACCAGTAATGAATGAGAGTTCCTATTGCTC
>JAQZBX010035371.1:0-24609 GCA_029593785.1 Cabassous unicinctus
TATATTTTCCTTGTGGCTACTATGTTAAAATTTAACATCCTAAATATATGGCAATTAACATATAATAGTCATATTTGATTTGATACCAGCTTGACTTCAGTAGCATACACATGTACTATTTCAATACCCTTCTGTTCTCCCACCTTTTTTTTTGTACTTGTTGCAAAAAATTATATCTTTGTACATTATATATCCAAAACCATTGACTTACCATTACTTTTTATGCATTTATATTTTAGCCCTTGTAGGAAGGAAGAAGTGGAGATACATACATACTTATAATAGTACTGGCATTTTAAACTACCCAAATAGTTTCTTTATGCTGGGGGAACCACTCTCTAGTGCTCTTTCTTTTCAGTCTTAAGAACACCCTTTAGTGTTACATGTAGTGTGTCCTAGTGGTGACAAACTCACTCAGCTTTTGTTTATCTGGGAATGCCTTAATCTCTCCCTCATTTTTGAAAGAAAGTCTCACTGGAGATAAAATTCTTGTTCGGCAGTTGTTTTCCTTCAGCCCTTTAAGTATGTCAACCCACTGCCTTCTTGCCTCCATGGTTTCTAATGAGAAATCAGAACTCAATCTAATTGGGACTCCCTTGTACATAACAAATTGCTTTTCTCTTGCAGCTTTCAGAACTCTCTCTTTGTCTTTTGCTTTCATTAATTTGATCAGTATGTGACAGGACATATTTTTCTTCAAGTTTATCCTGCTTGGTGTTCTCTGGGCATCTTAGATGTGCATATCCATGTCTTTTGCTTAGTTTGGGAAGTTTTTTGTCATTATTTCTTTGGATATTCCTTCTTCCCCTTTCGCTTTTTCTTTTTCTGGGACCCCCAAAATGCATATGTTGGTGTCTCAGAGGTGTCTTAGGCTATTTTTGCTTTTTATAAGTCTTATTTCTCTCTGCTCCTCAGCCTGACTCATTCCAATTGTCTTGCCTTTGAGTGTGCCAAGTCTTTCTTCTGCCAGCTCCAATCTGCTGTTGAAACCCTCCTGGGAATTTTTCACTTCAGTTATTGTGGTCTTCAACTCCAATAGTTCTGTATGGCTCCTTTTTAAAATTTTTCTCTCTTTACTGAGCTTCTCATATTGTTCGTGCATTGTCTTCCTGGTATGCTTAGTTCTTTCTTTGTATTTTCCTTCATCTTCTTGAGCATATTCAAGATCATTTCTTTAAAGTGTTGTCCAGTATATTAACAGTCTGGTCTTCATTGATGTTTCCTGGATTTTTATCCTTTTCCTTAGGATGGGCCATCATTTCCTATTTCTTTTTTGCACACAGTACATTTTAATATATTAAAAACTAACTCTGGGAATTATTCCCTGAGATGTCTTTTTCTTGAGTTTGTAACCCAATTGATGGTATGAGAGAGATTGTCTCGAGTGTCAGCCCTCCTATCAGGAAGATCTGTTGAAGGTAAATGCAAAGTACAGGGTCCTCCTTGTGTTTTCTGGACCAGTGTCTTATCCTGGGCTTGTACTTACTAGTGGCCTTAGGAGTCCCTCTGTTTACAGGAGTTTGAATGCCTCCTCTGCTTCCCAGAATTCAGACCTTTTCCCTTTTAAAGTAGGTAAGTCTTTGCCTCAGGCCACCCAACTGAATGTTTCCAACACTGCTATCATTGTCTCAACCTGCCTTTGCCTGGGGGGCAAATTCTAGAAGGGGAGCTCCCTAGAAAGGAGTTTCCCAAGTCTGTCTTTCCCAGCCAGAACAGACCAGGGACCCACAAAGGGAGCACTGGCAGGGCTCAAACTCCCTTAGACAGGGGATGAGGGAGGGGCAGGAAGGGCACCAGGAGCTTCCTCCATGGCTCCGCAAAGCTGCGTTTTCTTGACCCGCCCAGCTAATGCAACTCTTCAACTGTCTTCCACGCTCTGATGAAACACATTGTCTTTAAGTCTCCTCCCCTGCCTTGGTTTGGGGCAGGTTGGAACAATGGCCACCTTCAGAGCCAGGCCCCCAGTAACCCAACTCACTAATCAGAAGCTGTGATCAGTGATCAGACTGTGCCTACCCTGGATCTTGGGGAAATGGATTTTTATGTCCCCTTCTGGCAGCAGCAAGCTACAGTCAAGGCTGGACTCCACTGCTGCCTGCCATGAGTGGGGACTGGGCACCAGTAACTGCTGCATGGAAAGAGCAATTTACTGGTATTTACAGAATTTACCAGTTTCTTTCTCTTGCTCTTCCCTGGATGCTGTACAATGTCCTACTTGACCCTACAGCTTCAAAATAGTTGATTCAGACAGTTACTGCCTGTTTAATAGCTGTTCTGGTGGAGGAACTGATTCCTGGAGTTTCCTACTCTGTCATCTTCCTGTGATCCTGTGTCTCAATAAACTTTTATAAGGGGGAAACAGTCTTGATGTTAGAAAATATACACTGTAACATTTTATATTTTATTTCACTGCTGTACATACAGTCCCCCAGGTCCCACAAAACAAGTATGGTGGGCTCTAGCTTCCGGCCCTTAAAGAGAGTCTCAGAGATTCATCTTAGCCATTCCAGTATGGTGGTTTCTGCCTTTATTGAGCAATCAGTTATTTGTGATTCAGGGAACTTGTGATTGCTGTTTTCAAAATAGTCTTTGCAAAATTTAGGAAAGTAAAAATTATACTAAAGATAATCATTTTTGAGACAAATAAACCGTCCATGTTCTCTCAAAATTGCACATAAGACTCTGTGGCTTTAATTGTGTCTAAATACCTTCTCTTTATGTATGTATATGCCAGCAAAGAGAGAGCTATTATGGCTGTAAATTGTGCCTGATACAGAGATTAGTAGCTATAAAAATACTGCTCAAGGGAATTAGGGATTTGGTTTAACCATCTCTAATGTTTCTACTCCAAGAGCAATATTTCATGGGTGTTATAAAATTTAAAAGGCTATATTCATGAGGTCTGCATAGTTCCAACCAAGCAAGACTTGACGTTTATTCCCAGCCTTCACTGTTTAATAAGACCTGCCTTTACGATATTCCAGGTGTCAGAATAAATATACTATATGAGTGTTTATAGAAGCTGAACTCAATATTGGGTCATGGAACCAAGACTGAAGGTGAAGGAAAAGATCAATTGAAAATCACCCTTCTATTTGAATAATGCCTTGGGAGGGTAGAGGGGGATGTGTGGGTGGGGACGAGGAGGAGGTCAAAGCACTATAATTGCTACTTCATTAACCCCCTCAGCAGGTCAGCAAGGGAGAAGAGGGGGAAATCACTCTTGGTGTTTGTCACCAGAGGGATAAAGGCTTCTCGTTAACTCCACTGGTGTGCTGGAGATGCTTTACACCAGCTCGTGGCAGCATACTGTCAAATCTTCAGGAATTCTGTGAGCCAGTCATTATTTAAAAGAAATTGAATTAAAGTTACAATTAAATTACATGTATTGAAAACACAGTTAATAAATTCTCAGAATTCTCCAATTCCTAATTATTGGCCTGCATTTTACTCTTCCTGGTGCTCTTGTGGCTGTTTGTGCCTATTGTCTGTGGTGGAAACACTGCAATGACAGGCTACCGCGCCTCAGTCCAACAGCACAGGCAGTGACGTCAGGCTGACATGGCTTGAAATTGGCTCTGGTGACTACTTACCCCACGGAAACCAGCAAATGCTGAAAATCAGGTGTTTTGTTTTGTTTGAAAACCAGTTGTTAAACATTTACCAGCGCACCACGGCTGGATCTCTTTTTTTCCCTCTACCACCCCAGATGCTTCTCACAACCGCCACTTCTACCCACCCACTCTCTGCTGCTATTCTCCAGCTCCCCTTCCCTGGAACAGATCCTCCTGGGTGGTTTAAGGGGAACAAAAAGCTCACCGTCATCTTCATGCGGCCCTTCCTGGTACACAAAGTCCCTCTTAGCAGCATCCCTTCCTACTGCCATCCTCAAGGCCCATGCACTGTCCCTCCTTGCCCCTCTCTTTCTGCCGTTCCAGCGACCTGGGGAGTCTCAGGCCACACTGGATTTGGCAACAAGAAGGCAGGAGAGTAGGGAGCAGCAAAAAGGGCAGGAAACTGGGATTCTGAGCCTAGAGTTTGTCCTTTTTAACCTGTGACTCCTATTAAGTCACACACATTAATTGACTCTCATTGTTCTCATCTGAGAAAAATTGGGATGGGAATAATATTTCCTTGCTTACCATGTGGAGTTGTTGTGAAGCTTGAGGCAGGAATATAAGCGAGAGTATCTATAAACTATTAAGTATTCTACGAGTTGGTCACTCCTCACATGGCTGGGTCTTCAAAACATCTTTTTAATACTTTACGAGATTCATACACTAATGTAGTAGTTTAGCATCATAGAGTGTCAGAGCTCTCAGATCATTTCTCAGCCCGATGTCTTAATTTACGAAACATTTAAGGAACTTACAAAAATGCCCACAACCAGTAAGAGCAAATGCTAGAACAGTAAACCCAGATCTGCCTCAAACTTCATCAAAACCGGAAGGCTTATTTGGAATCTTTGGGTTATGAGGAACAAAGACTCATTCAGTTACCTGAGGAAGGAAAAGAGGGAGCAGACCAGGTTATCACACGGATATATATGTGCTGTTAGGAGGAAAGTCATAGAAAATAACAGCCATGCTGATAATAGCATTTAATTGCTTTCTATGTGTCATCTATTATCTCATTTAATCTTCACAACAAACCTGTGTCTTATTTTCTTCATTTTATAGACGAGCAATGGAGGCTCAGATGGGTTAAGGAAGTTTGCACAATCGCACAGCTACTGTTGGACCAAGCTAAAATATGAACTCCGATTTGCCTGGCTCCAGAGCCTGTGCTCTTAACTGGCATGATGTGCTCTTCCAAGAACACAAACAGCAGCAGTGCCAGGTCCCCCAGGAAGTAATGCCAGAAGGGGTATGCAAGTCCCACGGGGAAGCCCTCCCTGGCTTCTAACTTCCACTTGCCCATGGACCACAGTGCTGACTCCAGCTCCAGCTGGACATACCTTCTATGAACTCAGCTCCTGAGTTTCCTAATACAAACTGTCAAGAAAGAATCCACCATTGGACCCTCTAGGTTTTACTAGTCTGATCACAGGTCATGACTATTTGCCGTCTTTGGGTCAGTCCTCCACGCCTGGCCCAGTCAGTTGTGGCAATGCAGCCTACTCTACATGTCTACTACACTCATCACCTGAGCACCAAAAGCCCCAGTTTGAATGGATATCTCTTCCCCTTACCATGGCTCTTTAACAACACTGCTTTTATGGAACCTCTCACGTTCTTCCTTGTTTACAGTTATTTGTGTATTTATTTTACCTTCTCTGCTAGACAGCAAGGGCCATGAGTACAGAATCTGTACCTGATTCAGCTTTATGCATTTAGCACAGTAGCCAGTGGTCCAGAAGGGTTGGTTGAGATGAACCATCATTTGGCAGATGGAGAGGCTAGATCCATTCTACACTAATAAAGGGAAGTATATAATTAAAGAAGTAATGCAAAGAATGGATATGCTTATTACTTTGCCTCAATTCTCTGACCATTCCAGTGAAATAATATAAATTATTTTTTCTTTATTGTTTAGATTACCAGGTTAATTTTTAATTTCACTTGTTTGGTATCCACTCAGCTTAAGATACCAAGAGCAAGCATGCCTTTGGCAATAGTAACTGAGATATGAATGACTCTTTAAAGGGTAATCACTGTGTCTCCTAGCCCCTCATTCTGGGCTGAAGAGGAAGACCACAGACTTGCCAGTACTCACCACATAGGTTTTTTTCTCCTTCCTGGCTACACAGGAAAGACTTACCATCAATCCTTACAGTCTCTCATATTGGGACCATGCAATTAGTCAGGCCAAGGAGCTGTGAGCAGAAGTGGAGGGAGTCCCTTCCAACAGGAGGCAGTGAAGAGGGGTATGAGCTTCCTGCTCTGCTTCTCTTCTCTGCCAAAGGCGGAGGCTACATGCTGATGTGGTGGGGCCACAAGACGGATCCCCAAGGACAGATGCCCTGGAGTCTTCTGACCTGCATCTAATTTCATATGAGTGGTTTTAGTTAAGCCTTGTGATTTGGGGGTTACTTTATTGCCAAAGAATAGCATAACCTAGCCTGACTCTTGCAAGCTTCTGGCACCCTCAGCTGATAGCTCCAGCCAGACCTATGGGCTCCATCATGGATTGCTTCCTTCTGTTCAGACATTTTCAGGTGGGAAGGTCAGTGACTCAAGGGGAGCATGAGTGTTAGTATCAGATGGACACAGATTTGAATCACCTCTGGCACTTAATAGATATATAACCTTGGAAGAGTTACTTAATTTCTCTGCACCTCCTTTTCCTCATCTGAGAAAGGGGTTGAGACAACATGAGGGGCCACTTGTGAGGATAAAGTGGGAAAATGCATACTTAGCATACCTTCTATTATTTCAGATCCCTCCCTTCCCCTTTCATGTCTACCATGTGCCATCCTCTCATAAAGCTACCCAGTGCAGGGACCATCCCAGAGCCCCTCTGTGCTTCATCTACCTTGTTAGATGAAGTTAAACTGAACTGAATTAAGTTGGACGGTGAGGGCCATCTGTGAGCCAGTTCTGGCAATGGCTAGTCAAACAAGCCCCAGACGCTAATCGATAAGCCACACTTTGGTTCTGCAGTGCCCAAGTGATACAGACACTCTGGGAATGTTAAATGCTTTACTTGCTTCCCTGCCATGACTTTTGGAACAACGTTTTGGTCTTCATGAAGATTTTTAGCCCAATATTCACCCTTTGGGATTAAATAACAGTGCAATATCAAATGATTCTGGTTCTTCTTTCATTTGAACTCTTCAAGTAATGCAATAAAAATTAGAGACTTAAGTCCGTGCTTTTATCCCATACAATGCAGTGGAATACTTTTAAGATTAGGTAGGATAAGAATTAGTTTCTGCATAAATTGTGTGGGTGTTTGTGGCAGTTCCAGGGAGCCAGATGTTCCCTAACAAGCACACTGGATGCACTCAGACAGTTGCCTTTCCATACTGTTCCCTGACTTTTGGAATGCATCCGGTAGTTCTAAAAAAATGACCCCAGGCCAGCAGATTTCATTTTAGAAAAAATTAGACTTCTCATATGCTCCCTAAATAGAGATGGAAAAAAATAGCAGGCAGGATAGTGCACATGTGAAAAAAAAAGTAGGAAAGCACCTGCTATTAAAAAAAAAACAAAAATAAAGTTTCAGGACTTCAATTAAGCAAGACACCTTATGAAAAAATCTAAGTAAACTATAGCTTTCAAGTGTTCATCAAAAAAAATCCAGATGTAGCAATATATTTTGACGAATCTGACCTCAGAACTGGCCTTCACATCATCTATGGTACTAAAGAGATGCTTTGCAAGTGATTTGTTTCCCAAAGTCCCAGCCATTTCATAACTGGGTAAATTGGAGTTAAACCTTCAGAGGGGCTAGAACTAACAGCATTGGTGCCTGAAAGCTATTACCTAATTGAAAAGCATTCATCTAGGGTACAGGGCTGACTGCTTGGCTTGCTCCTCAATGGGACCCAAAGGACAGTCTGATGAACTTATCTCCAAAGAGCACCGTTTTCATATGTATTCAAGATGTAACTATTATCTTCTACTATGAAGTGGTAAAAACTCAAACTATTTCTCTTGATTCCTCCAGAGGCCTTCAACCATTAGATTTTGAAGAAAGGTATTAGAGAACATAATTTTCGCAGAATGCATTGCAATCAAGCAATATTCATGCACCAGGTAAACAAAGTCCAAGTCTTTGAATTCTAGGCAGAAGCCACGAGCAATGGCCTCATTGTTCCGGGAACTTCCCTTCTGTCCTAACCAGATGTGGTTGGAATGAACTAGATGTTTTAGGTCTTTGAGAATCCAACAACCAGGACAATTGTAAAACAAAAACACTTATATGCCCAGGATCTGATGAAAAATGCAACATCCTGTTTCTGTTCTCTATTTCATTTATGCTTTTATGAGAACCTGTGTTTATAGGGAAGCTCTGTCTGCTTTGGCTCCAGGCAGCTGCTGGGTTTCCAGCTCCTGGTGAGAAAGGGGACAATAGAAAAGAGAAAGAGGGAGAGAGGAATGGGAATGGAGCTCCCGCAACTTTTGCAGGCCCCACAGAATTTCTTCTACACAATGGTTTTGTGAAAATATCTTTAGAAGTGGTCTGCACAGTCTTCTTGTCTGCTTTCCTGTTTTTTACCTTTTCTGTACAGATAGAGGGGAACAGAAGGTTTGTCAAGGTTGCCCAGGAAGAGCCACCTGGGAATGCTGTCAGGGACAACCTTAGCTCTCAGGAAGTTCTTCCTAATATGGACCTGGATCTCTCCTATTCTTGTCTGAGATAATTTTATTTTATTTTGCTCCTCATGGTTGTCAACAGGTGAGAAAACAATCCATTTCTACTCCCCTCGTCCTTTATTCCTGCTCGACTTCTGCCTTTCGTTCGCCAAAGGTAAAATCCAGACAGGTGTGATTCGGATAGCAACATGGACTGCACTGTGGGCTGGAGACAAGGAAATGGCTTAGCTCAACAAGCCACTCCCTTTGCAAGGCAGGGAACTCTAATTAAAGAACTGAGTGAGTGCATTCACCCACAGCCCCAGTGGTGGCATCATGAATCTCAGCACCGCACTACGGTGCCACGTTTGAAAGATTTTTTCAAACAGCATGAAGGGAAAAACAGCCTTTACACTAACACGGCTCTACCTTCTTCCTAATGCTAACTCCTGGGTTTAAGGACAAAACATCACTTTCATGACTTTTGTCCTTTGAGGACATGGTGTTCATCTGACCCACACAAATCTCTGCAAACCCCAAGCCAAATTAGACCTGAGCGAGTGAAAATTAAAGAACCTGCAGTTTCTTTTAGGTTGGTCTGTCAGCATGAAGTGCGCATTCTTTCCCTGCAGTGTTAATAACCAAATATGAAATATTTAAATGGCTGCAAATTGTATCAATTAAAATTGTTTCTAGCCCAAGTGAGCTCAGATGGCATGCTTGTTTTGACCCAATGTCTTTTTATGTTTGATATACTTTCTTAATTAAAAATTGCACAGTGATCAAAAAGCATGGGTAATTGTAGCATTCAGTGTTTTTTAAAGTGCAAAATTTTTAAAAAAGCTGAGTTAGAATTCTTCCGTAAAATGTAAACTTTATGGATTACTGCTTCATTGCTTTGGCAGCACAAGCCATGGATGAAAGGGGCACTTTCTGATGCTAAAGCTGACCTTGGTTTCTGTCTCCAGGTCACACTGACCGCTTGGTATGAGCAGGCCTTAAAGGGTGGAGCAAGCAGGCTCCGGTTTCAATGGGGGATGCACAAACTGGGCCCCAGACACTGGTCACTCCCAGAGCTCGGCGAGGTCTTTTATAAAAGTAACGCGTTTCACTCTCTCTTGCTTAATCCCTGCACTAGCGTCCCACTGCATTTAGAAAAAACCCGCAGCCTGGCCAGAGCCCACAGGGCGCGACACCTTGCCCCTCTCTTTCCCTCACTCACCTCACGCTAGCCACGCCGGCCATCTTTGATTTCTGGTAGACTGAGCTTATTCCCACCTCAAAACTTCTGCCCTTTAGGTTGCCTCTGCCGAGAACATCTTCCTCGGTTAACTTTTGTTAACTCTTTCTCTCCCTTCAAGTTCTGCTCAAATGCCATCTCTTCAGGGAGATTTCCTCTGACCTTCCAACCTCCATTCCCTGCCCCCTCCCTCTGCCAACAGCCTGTCTGTCAGCTCACTGTTTGTTTCCTTCGCCACATGTAATGCTCTCAGAAATGATCTCCTACAATCATTTACTTATTCACTCTGTTTCTCCCGACTGAAATGTAAGCTCGTAGAGGGCAAAGTTATGCTCAACTTGACACGCCAGAACCCAGAATAGTGCCCACACGTAGTATGGGCTCCACAAATATTTGCTGAACTCACTGGAACATCCATAAGTAGTAACACAAATGCAGAATTAAACTTGACTTGTCCTTAAGGTATCACCACAGAGGGTTTTGCGGCTTTATTAAGTGCCTTTTGTCTCTTCAGCATGTCCACCCATCCGGTAGACTGTATCCCACCACCACGTAAATTGCACAGATTCCAATGGGATTTGGTATTTTAGACAATAATAGAATTCACCTTGGCAGTCCCCTAAGGTGAATGGTTCTTAAAGTAGCTGAAAATAATAGAAATAATGCCAGATATTCAGATATGAAAACGATGTGACTAACTCACCGTCAATGTAGCATGCGCTTTGGATTCCTTTCCTGCAAAGGTGACTAATTCAACTTAGACTTTAGCAGGTGCTTCTTTCCCATTTCTCCTGAAACCAACTGTCAATGCCTTCAATGTGGATGAGCCTGCCTGGGCCAGGCATTACTGTAGGTGCGCTGACAGCTCAGGAGGCAGGACAGTGTGCACTGGAAAGGAGCAAAGCTTCCAGCTGTAGCTGGCCTTGGGGCGAATACTGGCTCCCCCACTTCCTAGCTGTGGGACTTTGGGCATGCTACTTAAACTCTCTCTGCCTCAGCTTTCTCATCTATAAAACAGCAGCTAACGAGAGGAGCTCAGCTACTTAGGGGTGTTGTAAAGAGAAAATGAGGCAATGTAAGTAAAGCACGTAGAAGAGTATAAACAGTGCCTGCACACAGGAAGGGCGGCAGTATTCACCACTTGCCTGCCCTCAAGGAATCCGCTGTCTAGGAAGAAAACAGGGCATGCAGAGGAGAAATAATCCGTGATGACATGGCTGATAAATGCCCAACAAATATCACAGGACCTCAAGAAACAGGAGACACTGCACTAGAGCGGGGTGCTTCAGAAAAGACCTTTATGGAGCTAGATTTAAGCTAAATCCTCGAGACGTGGACAGTTATCTGTTTCCCTTTTGGGGGCAATTGATTGGTTGGATTAAAATCGACAGGTCTTTGATTCTGAGGTCCCTGCATGACACATGTAATAACCCAGACTACTACGACGAGGTCGTCGAGATAAGTACAGCTCAGGGGTCATCACACACGTACAGAAACTCATACTTAATGTAATGTTGCCACTGGTGTGTTGATTTAAGGTTTTAGTCTCATCTGTTTCAAGTTCAAGATCTGATAGATGAAAGCACTGTTAGCGAGAAGGGTGATCTATTTCTTACTCTGCTGGCTGGCAAGTAAGTGAACAGCGGCCGGAAGCCTTACATGTTTAGCTTGATCGGTATAACGTGCACAAACGTCTTTGGGTTGGCTTTTGCAGAATGGGAGAGCAGAGCTGATTCCCATTCTGTGTCATATAAATATATAAATGGATATAAAATATAAATATATATAAAAATAGCTATGGGGGGAGCCGTGATTCACGACCGCCGAACCCTGTTGAGGAGGTGCGTGGGGTCCAGCTTCCCCACCTCCCTGGCCTGCTCTCTTTGCCCTGCTCTGCCTCGGAGCCTGCCTGGCTCACTCTCGCCCCGCGAGACCTCAGCTGCTGGTGGCAGCTGCGCCACTGGCCTGCGGTCTGCGTTCACGCTGCTGGATTCCAGGCGATCTGCGGCTGGGAGGGGCCTGCATCTTCTGAATTCCCTTCCATTTTAAGTCAAAGAAAACCTACATCTGGTGGCTTCCCGGGTGTGGAGCCAGTCCTCGTCATTTTAGTGGAGTGTTTGATGATGGAGCCTTTGCTGTTTGGACACAAGAGCCAGAGGAGTTTGCCTGGAAAACTGCTTCTGAGAGGCTGATGTTTTATTAAGGACGGTTTGGTAGCTATTTTTATATATATTTATATTTTATACACATTTATATAGTTATATGACATACACACTCACACCAGTGTAGATATGAGAACATATATTTCTTTTTCTGTCCAAATGTTGAATGTTCTCCTAAGACAGCTGATGAAATGGTACCTCAGAGGGAAAGATGAAAGATTGTCTCTTATTACAGGGTTGTTTCCATGGTAGCTTAATACCCTTGGGCAGCGCCCTAATGATGAGTTATTACTTTTTAGCTAAAACACATTGTAGGGGACTGATTAATAATATAACCTGCACAGCAAAACAACAGGTTAAGTTTCCTCTCACTTATTGTCAAATGCAAACACATGTGGTAATTTATCCCAAGGTCTGACTCATTCCTGTTTCCCTCCTCCTTCACAAAGTTGACAAAGGAAGGGAAAAGGAGGCTGTCCCGACCCTCAGGGATTCCCTGGGGCAACATAGGTAGGCGGCATCTCAGAGGCCGGCCTGCAGAGGTGTTTTAATCAGGAAGGTGCCTTTATGAAACTGCCAGGCCAATGTTCCAGCAGCTACATTACAGCAGGATGTGATTGTGCCCATGGTCCTTCTTGAGCTCTGCATCAGAACCGTCAGTACAAAATGGTTCGACTGTTTCTAAGGGCTTCTGGGAAGAAATGGACTTGACATAGTGAATAACTCTTCCCCTGGAGGAGGGACGAAACCGCTGCTGCTCCGTGTTGGACCGACTGGCCTCAGAGGCTCAGGGCAGCGTCCTCCTTGGAGCCAAGGCACTCAGGTGGCACAGGGCCCTTCACCGAATAGTCCACAGGAGAAGAGGTGGTGACGGGGTTAATATGGAGTGGAGCTGAGGGCGAGGCAACGTTAGGCCATGCTTTATAAGCCTGAGCAGCTAAATGGCTTATGGATTTCTCTCTTAGGAACTGGGACTGTATTTGGTAGCTTAAGAGGTTAAATCCCTGGATTTCATGCTGCCTCTACATTCCTAGGATGCAACTGCCTTCCTCCTCTTCCTTCCAAGTCGCATTTCCCCAGGCAAGCCCTGACATATGGAAAGGCCATCTACCTTCAATATTATCATAAAGAAAAATAATCCATAAAATAGTCCACATACTCACATGTTCATATGCGAGTGCATGTTTTAAATCGCCCAAATGCATAGAAGTGAGATTATCACCTTTGATTTAAGGTAAAGATTTTAAGGTCACATGAGAAGAAGCAGAAGAGGGTCATGTATTAAAAGGCGTCTGGAGCTCTCAGGCACGGGCTTCTTTGTCCTCCCACTGTCGGGTCAGAGACACACGATATGTATTTTCTCCAGGTCGCAAACCACCACCAGCAGGCTTGCAAAGAACCTCAGTGCTGAAAATCCCAAATTCTGCTCATAGGGCAGGTCTCATAGGAGTTGATCACCTTGGCACAGTCTTAACCATTGAAACACCCTTCCACCCAGGCTTCATTAAAACAAGAAGCGAATCATAAATTCAGTTATCGTGACTAAACAATGTGGAAAGACTGATGCCTCCTGCTTCAATACAGCTTTCATGGATACAGAACGTCAAGTCATTTTCCTTTAGTTAAGGGGCAGTAGTTCTGGAGTGAGCATACGGTTAAACCAGCACAGATGCGATTAACCTATGTTATGCCCAAGACTTGTTATGAGCTCCAGTAATCAGGACAGCATGGGATTGACATGAGCACAGACATGAGATCAGTGGAACAGAATAGAAAGTCTAGAAATAGAGCCACATATACATAGTCAATTGATTTTAGACAAAGGTGCCAAGGTAATTCAGTGGGGAAAGAGAAATATTTTTATAAAATGGTGCTGGTAAAATTGGATATCCATATGCAAGACAGGGAAAGAGAGAGAGAAAAGAGAAGAAAAAGAAAACCTCAACACTTACCTCACACCATATACAAAAATAACTCAAGAATGAATCAAAGACCTAACTGCAAAACCTCAAACTTATAAACTTTCCAGAAGAAAATTTAGGAGAAAAATCTTTGTGACCTGGATTAGGAGTAAATTGCTTTGGACACTAAAAGTACAAGTAATAAAAAAAAAAAAGATAAATTGTATTTCATCAAAATTAAAACATTCTCCTTTTAGAAAATTCCTGTTAAGCCAAAACTGGGTAGGTGAGGGGAAGCCAAATGTTTACCAGATGCTGAGGGAGTAGACAAATCATGCTACAACCACAAAACGGAATACTATTTAGCAATAAAAATAAATGAACAGCTATTACATGTAACAAAATTGTGATTCTCAAAATCATTTTTCTAAGTGAAAGAAGCCAGATACAAAAGATGACATGTTGTATAATCTTCTTTCTCTGACATTCTAGAAAAGGCAAAGCCATAGGAGTGGAAAGAGACCAGTGCTTGCAACGGGCTGGGGCAAGAGGACCAAATGCCCTCCAAGGGACACAAGGGAGCTTTATCAGGTGATGGGAAGTTCTTTATCTTGATTGTGGTATTTACAGGAATATATATATTTGTCAACACTCATCCAACTGTACACTTTAAAAGGGTGAATTTTATGGTATATAAATTATATCTTAACTTTTTAAAAAGTCAAAGATTTTCATACTGGATTATGAAACAAAACCTGACTCAACATTGCTTATAAAAGGCACAACTTAAATAGAAAGACACTGAAAGTTTACAAAGAAAAGAATGAAGAAAGATATATGATTCAAACACTAATCCAAAGAAAGCTGGCGTCTCTACATTTAAATATCAGAGAAATGGGTATTAAAGCAAAAATCATTATTAGATATAAATACGAATACATCAAAATGAAAATATGTTCCACAAAGAAGATATACGAATTCTAAATTTTTGGCAGCAAATAATACAGTTTCAAAATATATAAAGCAAATTTACAGAATTGAAGGAAGACATAGAAAATCTATTGCCTTTTACCAGTAACTGACAGAATAACTAGGCAAAAATCAGTAAGGTTGTAGAATGGGTTGGCAATTTTTTTCCTAGAATAGCAAATCTTTTAGGCTCTGGGCCATGCGGTCCCTGTCCCAACTGCTCAACTCTGCCACTGTAACTTGAAAGCAGCCATAGACAATATGTGAGCAAATGGGCACAGCCATGTTCCAATAAAACTTTATTTAAAATAAAACAGACAGCTTGCCCACAAGTCACAGTTTACCACCGCCCCCCAGAGGAGACTTGAATAAACTTGACCTACTTGGCTTATACACAACACTGTACATAAGAAGTGAATAATACACATTATTTTCAAGTAAACATGGACTAATCATTTCCCAGACTGATGGTAAACAGGTCAATAAAGCAAATTTCTAGGAATTTCAGAGAATTGAAACAATAATGAATACAATCTCTACTGCAATGGAATTAGCTACCAATAACAAAAAGGTAACTGGGAAAATTACCATATGTTTTGGAATCTAGCAATTCATTTATAAATAAGCTATAAGCCCCCCAAAAGGAAACAATAATGGAAATTAGAAAATATTTTTAATTGGTGAAGATAAAAATGTGACATAATACTTGCAAGCAGAAGCTAAAGCCTTGCTTAGAAGGAAACTTATTGCCTTAAATGCATATATTGGAAAGGAAGAAAGGCTGAAAATCAATTATCTAAGCATCTAAATTAAAAAATAACATAGCAAATTAAACCAAAGAAAGTAGAAAGAAGAAAATTGTATTTTTACAGACAGTGAATAAATGAAGTTTAAATAGCTTCCATTTACAATAGCATCAAGAAACATTAAATACCTAGGAAGAGCAAGTTTCACAAGACCTTTACCCACACAAAAGAAACTATGAATCATTGTTGAGAAACTAGATACCTAAATCAACGAAGAGTTATAATATATTCATTGGTTAGAAGACTCAATAGTAAAGGTGTCATTTCTCCCAAAATATATCTATAGATTCAATCCCAGCTGATATTTTTGCATCAATTGAAAAGCTGATTCTAAATTTCACATAGGGATGCAGGGACAGTAATAGCCAATATTATTCAGAGGGGGGAGGGAAGGAACGAGGGAAAAGGAGGGGCAAGATAGGAGAAGTATAAATGAGGGAGGGTTTAATCTAGTGAATATCAAAACAGTATAATCCTAAATAATTAAAGTAGGTGGTATTGGCACAGGAGAGACAAATAGTCCAGTGGAATAAAACAGAAGATAACAAAACAGTCCCAACATACATGGACACTTTATTTATGACACAGGCAACACTGCAGAAGATTAGGGAAAGGCTAGTGCTTCTTTTCCTAGACAGCTGAGAGGAGATACCGTAAAATGGGTTGGCTTTTAACAATAGGGATTTATTAGCTTACAGTTTTGAGGCTGAGTAAAATGTCCAAATCATGGAATCATCACGGCGAAAATTTCTTCCCAAAGACTGGCTGCCAGAATCCCTCGGTCCCCTGCCACATGGCAGGGCACATGGCAGTGTCTGACGGTCTCTCCCTTCTCTTCTGGGTTTCACTGCTTTCAGCTTCTTGCTCCCATGGCTTTCTCTCTCTCTGTATTCATCTTCTTTATAAAAGACTCCAGGAAGAGGATTAAGACCCATCCTGAAGAGGTGGGTCACACTTTAACTGAAGTAGCTTCATCAAAAGAACCTACTTACAATGGACACACACCCACAGGAATGGATTAATTTTAAGGACATGCTTTTCTGGGGTAAATCCAGTTTCAAACCACCACAGATAGTTTGTCTAATAAATGGTGCTGGCCAACTGGCTATCTATATGGAAAAAAATGAAACTTGACCTCCTACCTTTTAACATATGAAAAAAATAAATTCCAAAATAATTCAATTCCAGGTGGATTTTAGATTTCAGTATGAAAGGTTGAACAGTAAAGCTTCTAGAAGAAAGCATAGGAGAATATCTTTCCAACTTTGGAATAAGAAAAGATATCTTCAGTGAGACATACAAAGCATTAACATAAAAGAAGAGATTGATACATTAGACTACATGAAAATTTTAAATTTTTAAAATTAAAAATGCTATTACCAAATGATAAAAATCAAAGCCACAGAAAGGTAAATATATTTACAACTCATATGTTTGAAAAGAGGAAATTCCTAGAGTATGCAAAGAATATAAAAATTAATAAGAAAAGGCAAAATACCAAGACACTTGAACAGGCACTTCAAAGTTCTGATCATTGTTTTAGTTTGGTAGGCTGCCAAAAGCAGATACCATAAAATGGGTTGGCTTTTAACAGTGGGAATTTATTAGCTTATAATAAATGAGAAAAATGTCAAAATCAAGGCATCATTAGGTGATTCTTTCTCCCCAATGACCAGCTACTGGCTATCCTGGACTCTTTTGTCACATGGCAAGGCACTAGGCAGGGTCTGCTGGTCTCTCCAGGGTTTTGCTGTTTTCAACTTTTTGCTCCACGGCTTTCTCTCCCTCTGTGTCTGAACTTTATTCTCTTATAAAGGACTCCAGTAAGAGGATTAAGACTCACCCTGGGCCATGCCTTAACTGAAGTAACCTCCTCAAAAGGTCCTACTTACAATAGGTTTACACCCACAGGAATGAACTAACTTTATGAATATGATTTTCTGGGAGTACATACAGTTTCAAACCACCACAGTCACTAAACATATGATAAAGTGCTTGATCTCATTAATAATCGGGGAAATTAAAACCATAATGACTAACAATCATACTTAATAGAAGGGCCAAAATTTAAAAGTCTGGAAGAGTTAAGAATTGGCAAGTATGTGGAGCAGTGGACTCTCTCATATAAACCCTGGAGTAAGAGTGCACGTTATGCAAGCGTTTTTGAAAATGCTGGTATCATCCACCAAATTTCACCATGCACATATCCTATATTCCAGCAATATAAACCAAAGAATATGTACAAGAATATTCATAGCAGCCCTACTCTTAATCGCCCAAAACTGGAAACAACCTAAATGTCTATTTACAGTAAAGTGGATAGATGTTGGTATATTTATAGAATGGAATACTATACAGCAATTAAAATGAAGTAACAACTGTTTCACACAACAATCTGGATGTATATTACAGACATGAGCAAAAGAAACCAGACACAAGAGAATGCATGCTGTATGCTTCCATTTATATAAAGTTCAAAGAGAAACAAGCCTAATCTATTGTTAGCGGTCAGGAGAATGGTAGGGGTGTAGAGTAATATTGGGAAGCATCACAGGGGCTTTCTGGGGGTGATGATAATGTTCACTTTATTGACTTGGGAGGCAAAAACACATGGGTGTGTTTACTTTTTAATAAAGCATCAGGCTGTGAATGTATGATTTTTACACCTTTCTAAATGTATGCCGTGCCTCAGTCAAAAAGTTAATAAAACTTCTTCACACTTAGAATGCAACTAAATTCAAATATCTTGCTGAGTTTCTTGGCTGTGAGCCATAAATGGAAGATACCAAATTGTATCAAATTTATTTTCCAATGTAAAGAAAACTCCAGATCTGGGCTCTAATATCATAGTGGGGAGGTTAGGAAATGGCTCAAACTAGGAAACTATCAGAAGTATGAATAACACTGGCTCTTGAGTATTTGTCTTGTTATAAAGAAATACACTTTGAGAAGAAGCTTAGAGACTAGCAGGAGAGAAGCCTTCACCGTTCTCTTCTCCTAGCAGCCTGATATGTCACAAATATGTCATAATCTTTATTCCAAGCCCACTGCTGCTTTGACTTGGTTACATGACCCACTAGAAGTGACTTGTGATGCCTTCCATCAGACCTGTTCCAGATGGGGGCAGGCTTCTTCCATGGATCCCACCGCTTGGCTTTTGACAGTGTCAGAATTTATCTATTGAAAGAAAACAAGGCAATTCCCTCAAAAACATTCCGTGATTCAGCCTTGGCCTTTCCATGAGTTTTCCTTCATCCTTTAGGAGTGACTTGTACATGGACAGGTAAAAAAATCATGTATGACATAGGGTCTAAGCTGTGAAGAATTTGTCTTAACATAGCATAAATCGTTGTTACCATATGTCTTGGCAATTAATCATATATTGCTTGAATTTTTATTTAACCTTTTCATAAAAGCATTCCTCATCTAACATTTAAACTGGAAGCTCATTTAAATTAGGGGCTGTGGCCATTTTATTCTCAGATATCTTACCAGGACTGCAGTAGAGCCATTAATAAATCTGAACTGACCTGAGCCATATGCCAGATATATAGGGTGGGCTACTGGTGGTCATGGTCAGGCTACCATTAGGAAGCCCACTAGACACATTCCCAGGAGGCCAAATGTATCAGTCAGGAAAAAATTTACTTTGTTTAAAACAAAGAAGTTAATGCAGGGCGTTAACCCAGGTATTTGACAGAGCAGGAAGCCACTGGAAAGACGAGATGAGGAAGCCGTTCCTGGAGCCCAGGAGTCAAGGTGTCCAGATAAAACCTGGAACCCTAGTGGGGTCATTCAACAGGAGCCAGAGCCACAAAGGAGGTGCACTGCTGGTGCAGAGGCCACCAAAGCGGAGGGGGAGGGGGAGAAATGCATGGCTTCTTCCTTCCCCTCACCGTCCAAACTCTCCCCACTGCCTCCCAAGTCCCAGGACTAGGAACAGATCCCGGGACAAGCAGAGCCACATTGGCACACCAAGTTCTTAGGTTTCCTTAGCCCTTCTTGAGTCCTTCTTTTTAGCCATCAGTGCTCTCTGGCGTAGTCTGACTCAGGTGTGGATTATCAGCCCTCCCCTCTGCAACACCCGTCTCCACTGTCACCCTGCTAGGCAGGTAACAGAGGTAACTGGGCTTTCCAAGGAACAGTAAGGAGTATGGGCTGCTGGAGCTTAGCAAGTAAGGGACGGTAGAAGTCATCAGAAGGAGAAGGGTGCCAGCAGATCCTGCAGAGCTTTTGGCTTTTCCTTTGGGTAAATGGGAAGCCATCTGAGAGGTTTCAACAAGGGAATGATGTGATCTGACATTTCAATTAAAACGATAACTCTTGCTGCTGAGTTGAGAGTAGTATAGACACAGGCAGGGGGAAGGATGGAAGCAGGGAGACCAGAGAGGATCATTACAATCATTAACGATAATTCAGACAAGATGGTGGCCCTAGCTACAATGTGACTTATGTAGATGAAGACCAAGGGCTGAGCCCTGAAGCACCCCAGCATTAAGGTTTCAGGGAGATGAGGAGAAATAAGGAAGTTCACTGAGATGGAGTCACCAAGGAGTTAGGATAAAGAACAAGAGCCTATTGTCTTGAAAGTTAAGTGAGAAAAGTATATCAAAAAGGAGGGAGCCATAGGTCAAGCAGGAGGAAGACTGAGAACATTGAATTTATCTGCATGAGCTTTGTGAAAACCTTGACAAGAACAGTTTGGTGGCGTGGCAGAGGTGAGAGCCTAATTGGAGTGGCTTTAGTATTGAAAGAAAGAAGCTGGAGACAGTGAGAATGGACCCAGGTATTTTGCTGCAATGAGGAGTAGAGAGATAAGGCAGTAGCTGATCTGGGACCCAAGTTGTTTTATTTTTTTATAGGAGAAATAGAGTTTGTTATTATGCTAAAAAATAAGATCACTAGAGAGGGAAAGATTGACGATTTAGGATGGAGGGTGTTTTGTTTTGTTGTTTGCTGGAATCGTGTCCTTGAGAGCTAAGAGGGGATGGAATTTTAGAGTGGTTTGCCTGGGACTCTCCTGGACTTGGAACCCAAATCCCATGTCCTGGGCAACTCTTCAGTCCTTCAGGACAACTGAAGGGCCTGCCCTCAGGAGGAGCACAGGTAGTCTCACCCATGGAGAAGGTCGGCAAACTGAGCCCCCAGGCCAACTTCAGCCTTCTGACTGTCTTGGTATGGCCTGTGAGCAAAGAATAGTTTTGTACACTTTACAATGATTGAAAAAGAATAATATTTAATGACACATGAAAATTATGTGAAATTCTGATTTCATCATCCATAAATCAAGTTTTATTGAAACACAGCCATGCCTATTCGTTTCTATATTGACTTTGGCGGCCTTTGCATCTCTTGTGTGGTTGAGACGGACTGAAAGGGGCACTGGCTGCTGCTGCTCCATATGCTACAAATCGCAGGGAGTTTTTCTCATTCTCTAGGTCTGCATAACAACAACAAAATGTACTCAGTTATTATTGTATTTTGAACTTTGTCAATTAAAATTCTGTGGGAATCTGCTTTCCTTCATTATATAAGGATCCATCTAATATCATCGGCTTTGCCTTTTGGCTCACAAAGTCTGAAACATTTACTAGACGGCCCTTCACAAAAGAAGTTTGCTAAGCCGCAATCCACAGTCAGAAGCAGAAAGGTAGACAAATGCACACAGATGCTGGCAGGGTGGTAGCTGCAAAAGGTCTTTTCCAATTGTTTTCATTTTCTCAGTAAAGAAGGCAGCAAGGCAGGTCATCTGCTGACAATGAGACTGGGGAAGAAGTTGGAGATTTTGGAAAAGGAAAGGAGGCTGTGAAATAGCTGCCTTGCCCAAGGTCCTGGAACACACCTCCCACTGAGCCTGGCCCAGTCACTAAATCCCAGGAGAACGAGAAAGAATGGAGAGAGATTGTATTTTCATTATAGTTTTTTAGTTTCTGATCAAAACACAATCTGCCATGAGAGAAATTCTTTAGCAACAAAAGTCTTTGAGCTCATGAAAGAAAAACCCAACTAGCTTCCAAAAAGAAATAAAATAGAACCTAGCTGATAGCCAGGGAAAAGAGAAAATATTCAACATATTACCTACATCACTTACCATATCTCTGCAGTTAATGAAAAATCCCACCATCTGTGAGCTTTTGGAAACAGGTTTACTAGATAAGATCGTTTGGGAAAAAAATTGTCCTCAGAGAACTATTGACCATAGCATTTGTTTTCCTTCTATTCCCTTGCTGTGATTGTAAACTTTGCTTGCTTGATAAGAACCCTCTACATGAAGGACCCAGAGATAAGAGCCTTACAGGTCGCTGGCTTATGAGCAAATGATAAATCATATCAAGATAAGGAAGTCATTTGGTTCTTTAAAGTTGAAAAGAAGATGTGATTTAAAATGTCATTTGGTAGATATATGAGAATGTTTCCTACAATCAGTTACCCAAAATAAACCATATTATTTAGTGGATGTCTGCAGGGAGATGACCTACAGATGTTTAAGACTATGAAGGAAAGCTGAAAATAACTCAAACATCGAACAGCTTTCAAAAACTACGTATTGATCCTGGGGTGAGGGAGTAAGAGACGTAAGTTTATTTTTAAAATGACAGCTTGCTATTATTGCTTTCACAGGACAGATTTATTTCTCTACAGAATATAGACATGAGTTCTGTGGCTGGCCCATTCTAGTCTAGGAGGGACTAGAACACGTGAGCCATGTAGAATCAGGGCTGGGAACTAGAGGGAATGTGGCTTGTATGGAGAAGCAGCCTCTGTCAAATTCACAAAGGAGCAAACTGAAAAATCACAGGTACGCTGAGACCAGGGGAGATGTGAATGAGAAAGGGAGAAGTGAGCACATGAGGATTCAGAATGATTTCTGTTGCATTTCACTCGGGCATGTGCAGGAGCAAAGCACACGGCAGCGCCTCTCCTCTCCCCCCACCTCCCTCGCCTGCTCCCCGAATGACCTCTACTTCTTTCCTAGTCAAGGAGCTGGGTGCTGAGACTGCAGAGGGCACACCAGGTTCACCTGGCAGAGAACGGACCCCACAGGAAAATGGTGGCAAATGTCTTCTCCCGGCAGCCAGGAGACGAGGAAAGACGCTGAGTTCCTCATACGGGAAAGGGGCCGCGGGTGGCACACACGAGCTGGACCAGGTCTGTCATCGGGAAATGGGGGCACTTTGTACAAAGCACAAGCCCCCAATATTCGCTCGTCCCTCGCGGCCTCGAGGGCAGCAGGAGCCCCAGAGCTCACAGCTGTCTGGGGCAGGCCTAGTTTAGAAACCACACTTGTGAGCCCTGAATTCACGCGCCCACAACAGAGGACAAGTATTTTGGGGCATTAGAGAGCATTTCTGGGTGATTAAAGACCCTGCAGTCCGTGGCCTCCCCTGGCTTGTTCTTCTGATATAATCTCAGATCAGGCTGAAAAACGCACCAAGGGGAACTTGAGTCTCCTTTGTGCCGCACCCTGTCCTAGGCACTTGCCCGCCTTAAGCAGGCTCCAGCCTTAGGCCCAAGGGGAAGAGCCGCGCCGCAGCCTCGGGCAGCTCCCGCTGCACAAAGCACGAGACAGGTCAGGAGTTCTGTCCCTGTAACAGAATCAATCTCTGAGCTTGAGAGGGGGAAAGCAAGCAGGGGCAGGGCTGGCTCTTACCCTCCCCACACACCGCTGAGAAGTGCCTGTCTCTCGGGCTTCTCGGCCCTTCCTCCTCCCTCTCTTCCCTTTCCCCCTTCCTGCCCGTTAGCAAACCCTGGGCCCAGACGCAGCCCGGAGGGTGTGCAGGCATGCACGGGACAGTGGCTGTATTGGTGAGGGGTGGGCTTTTGGAAGGAAACATTTCGATTTGGAAGGAGGAGGAAGATCCGAATTGCTTGGGAGTAGGGAGGAGGTTCCAGGTCTGGGTCCTTTAGAGCTGGAGGTCTGGATAACCTCTTCCTTTAACCACCCCCCTCCCCTTGCGGGGGAGTCACGCTCCCTTCCCACCTCCGTGATGAGCTTAAGCGACTTTGCATCTCCCTCATTTTCGTGCAGAGCCTGGCACAGAGAGGCATGCGGTTAACACAGATCTGCTGGAGGAATGACTGCATGCCCACACGAAGAGTGTCGAGCATCTGGAAAAACCCTTCTTATCCCGCCCAGCCCTAAGCTAAGGAGCAGCTGGGCCGGGCATTGCAGGGGCGTTTTCTCGGGATCCCTTAGCCACAGGCCATCAGCTGTGCTGGCTGCCAAGGTGGAGAAGGGAGCCCAGAGGCTCAGGAGCGCAGCCCCTAGCACAGAGCTGCCCGGTCCAGCTCTGCCGCCCCACGCTTTGGCTTCCAATGGAGCCACAGGGCTCTGATCTTCCTGGCCCTTCTCGTGGGGAGTAACACGGTAAGTAGCTTCTCAAGCCCCTGCGATAACTTCCCTTCATAAAGCAGAATCTGAGGTGCTTTTTTAAAGAAAATGGATGGCAGGTCTCCTTGACTCTATGGTAGACATAGAAACAAAGCAAAGTCAAGTCACAGCGGCTGGCCTGCAAAGGTCAGACGAAAAGATGAATAAAATAGATTGAAGAGTTATTCAGGAAGCGGCTGTGGCTCGGTTGGGCTCCCATTTACCATATGGGAGGCCTCGGGAAT
This sequence comes from Cabassous unicinctus, assembly GCA_029593785.1. Classification (NCBI taxonomy): domain Eukaryota; kingdom Metazoa; phylum Chordata; class Mammalia; order Cingulata; family Chlamyphoridae; genus Cabassous; species Cabassous unicinctus. The sequence goes on from JAQZBX010035371.1 coordinate 23,935, forward strand.
CGGCCCCGGGTTCGATTCCTGGTGAAGGAGCTCCCGCGCGGCGCAGTGAGCTGGGGCAACAAAGGAAGACAAGCAGCAAAGGGGGGATAAATAAAATAAAGTAAAATAAAGAGTTATTCGGATTATGTCCTAGAGCCTAAATGTAATTTAAGGAAAGCACTAGAACCTCCCCAATCAGAGAGAGCCAGGGCTGCATTGTTCTGTCCATTTTTCCTTGATCTTTGCAAAAATATGCTTGACTTAAATAGCTCTGAATAGGGCTAAGCAGCCATTTCTTGGAGCCTCTCCTCCTATGAAGCTCCTTCCCTCTACACTCAGGTCTCAGGTCTTTTCTGGGTGGTCAGAACAGGATTCCTTCTCCCCGGGATTCAGGGTGGGTTAGAATGGACCTGGGCCAGTGAACTGGCCCAGCTGGCCTGTGCATCAATCAAATTCTGAGCATGGCTTCGGCGTAGGGGGCAGAGGAGTGGAGGCAGCAAGCACACAGCTAAATTCTAGAAGCATTTAAGTGGCCAAGGCTGGTCCTTCACTCTGATGGGCCCTCCAGGAGCTGGTTTCCCAGGCAGAGTCCACCCCAGGCCCAGGACAAATACCTGCTTGTTTAGTGCTGTCCCCTCCCACTCCACTCTTTCCTTTGCCTGCCCCCACCCCCCACCCCTCATTGCTTCAGGGCTC